>VWZK01020253.1:80733-166254 GCA_013396935.1 Baryphthengus martii
GCCGGGGCGCCCCGTCCGGGCCTGCCCTGACAGCCCTTTCCCGCAGGTATCTCTTCAACTGCGGCGAGGGCACGCAGCGCGCCATGCAGGAGCACAAGTAAGTGCTGGGAGGGGGCAACCGAGGGGACGGCCCCGGGGCTGCTGCTCACTCCCAGCCACCCTCGTCTCGCCCTTCAGGCTGAAGATCTCCCACCTGGACAGCATCTTCCTCAGCCGCGTGGCCTGGGCCAACGTCGGTGGGCTGCCAGGTGAGTGGAGGGGCTGCCGGGGCGCAGCCTGGCCCCCCGTTCTTCTCGCAGCGTCCGGCCGCAGGCGGCGATTGTCTTGGCCAGGGGCAGGTGCTTTGCCAGTTGCTCGGTGGGTGGTGCGTGGGCTCACTTTTGTAGCGTGGAGAGAGGAAAAGCGCTGTGAGAGCGCGTGGACTGTGCATGGGGCTCTGCGGCGCTGCTGCCAGCAGCGGTGCGGCCTCTTCGGCAGTGCCAGTGCCTGTGAACACATGGTGGAAGAGGCGCTGCCTCTCCTGCCTGCATGACTTCACCCTCCCAACTCTGCTCTAGTAGAAGGCGTTACTGGTAGTGTAATACCAGCAGGGAGCTGTTGATGAGTCAGGCTAATTTGAGTTCAAAGGGACCTACAAAGGTTTATGGCCCACCCCTATCCTCAGAGCAGCATGAGATTAAAACAGCTCGCTTAGGATTTTGTCTATTATAATTCTGGAAAACCCCAAGAAAGGAGGATATTAACAGTCTGTTCGGGTAATTTGCTCCAAATTGTGACTGTCAAGATTTGCAGATGTGTTTTTTTCTGTCTGTGGAGATAAATGACTTGTTGAAACTGCCACAAAGCTGAGCAAAACGGAAATTGGATCTGAATTCGGTTTTGCCCTTCACAGAGCAGCCCAGCACTCCTGGGTGCTGAGAGGGACCTTTCTTGTGTAATCTCCTGTTGGTTAGTGGGGCTGTGATGAAGCCATTTCTCTGCTTTCTTTTAGGTATGATTCTCACCTTAAAGGCTATGGGGCTTCAGAGATGTGTTTTCTTGGGGCCGCCAAAGCTGGTAAGTAGGGAGAGCTCGCAGCAGGGAGAGCAAACCCTTCACGTGTTAAAACATTCCTTGGAACTGGGAGAGCTGGTGTCAAAGGAGCAAATGGCCATACAGGTGTAAAATGCTGGTCTCACTCAGTGCCAGCCCAAAGGTTCTTCCAGAATGGCTGGCCTGAAAGAACGAACCTCTTCGGTCACACACAGGACAGCATCAGATTTCTGCTCCTTAAAACTGCCTTGTCGGTTAACGTTCTGATAAATCATGCTTTGGAAAAAGGATGTCCTTTGTTCTCCTGTCTGCTCCCTCCCCGTTTTCTTTTAATAGAAACTTGGTCTCTGGTCTCCTGCTTGACACAGTCCTCGCCAGTCTGACGTTACGTGTAGGCTGAAAATTTCCAATTCTTGACGTTGTTTTATTTCTTTGCGGTATCTGCTGACTAATTATATGGATGAAGAGGATGAGGAGTGTGGTTCTTTAGTTTCCCTTCTCTTTTTAAATAAGTAATGGCCACCAGAGGTGGGAAACCAGCCCAGTGCTCTGGCTGGCTGTGTGCTTCCGGATTTTGCTTGGCTGGGCATTGGGCCTTTGACTTCACTGAAAGTGACTGTACCTCCTGAAGGTGGTGCTTGTAACTGCACTGTGTTGTTTCAGCTGCCTGATACGCTGTCTCTTTTCCAGCAAAACTACTTAAAAGCGATTCGCCTCTTTCCTGGGCCCCTGAAAAGGATGGATTTAGGTATGTAGGTCAGTGATGTGTAGCAAATGAGAACTGGGAACTTCTCGTTGTTTCAGCCGTAGCCAAGGTTGCATCGAACGGTAACAACTCCAGAATAAATGCCTCTGGTTTAGATCTGCTCAAAGAAAATTTGAAACAGTTGCTTTGGTCTGATGCACTGTTCAAATCCATCACAAGAAGTGCTTGGAAGGAGAACTTCAGTTGTTCATTCATCTTTGCAGTTGGTCAGAGAAAGGGAAAGGGCACATTCGGAAGGTTTTGTTTAAGACAGAAAAAGGATATTTTCCTGATTTACATTGGTGTAGGGTATGAATCTCTTCTTATGAACTTGTTAATGCCTGTTCCTGATCCCTTTCCAGCTGTGCAGTTGCACACAGAGCCTGAGTATAAGGACGAGACGATGACAGTCTACCAAGTACCTCTTACAGGTGAGCATGTGACGCTGTAGTCAGGCAGGAGAAGCTCTTGCTCAGTATCCCCACTTAAGGTGGTTAAAGGAGCAGCTTCTGTTTGTAAGCCTGAGGAAGGAGAGGTTTATTAATTTGCATGTTTCTCTCAAGAGAAGGATCTCTTTCAAAGAAACGAGACCTGCTGAGTCAGGGCCTGGGTTCCTCCTGCTGGAAACCGTGATACTTAGTTTGGAGAGAATCTGAAGGAGTTGGATAACAGATGGCTCCTGAAATAAGTGATTGAAGTTACAAATGCAGATCAGGCTGGGGGGAAGCACTCTCTGTTCTGGTGCGGTTTAAACACGACTGTCATGCTGCTCGTGCTTTTTGTACCTGTCCCTTTTTTTAAAAAATTTTTTTTTGAGTGATCTTTGTCTGGTTTTATTGGATTTGGGACAGGAAGACCACTAGCTGCTGAAAGTGTATTGCCTCAGAGTCCTGGAGCATCAACCCCAGGTGAGAATGGAAACAGCCCTAAAGGAGACACAGGGCCTGGATCCCCAAGAGCTACACAGCAAAGATTGGAGAGGGGCAAGGAAGAAGAAAGCCCAAAGAAAACAGGTGAATACAACTGAGGGACCTTTTTAACTCTAATGAAATAATGCCAAATTAAGGATATGCTTTTGTCCTCTGAGCCATTTGCTCTCTGGAAGTGAGGTTTGTAGGGAAGCTCAGCTGAAGGGTTCCACGGAGCAGAATGAATTCTGGTACTTCGGAAGTCGATGCAGAACTATTAAGGCCTAGAAATTGGACGTGATTCCCACTTGGGATGTGATTAGGCCCCGTAGGAGTTTGTCCCTGGCTGGAGTGGGTGCTCCAGCCTTTGTAATTTAATTACAAGTGGATGTTGGGGTTGATTATTTCTCGGTCTTGGGTTTTGGTTTGGCTTTTTGTAGCTGAAAACATGGGCTCTCTGGCTTTAGGTGCTTGTAACGTCTTGCTGCTGGTCTCCAAGTTGACTGTATGGTGTTGTTCCTGTTAATACTTCAGCAAACATTGCTGTGTTTGACTTTAAGAGAAACGATAGCGGTGATTCTGAGTAGTTCTACTTTTTTCTACAGGTGACGAACAGAAGAGTGCAAACAGGCATCCCGATCTGGTGATGGCTTTCCTTTGTAAAGTAAGTGTGGACATAGAGATCTCTAAACCCATGTAGAATAGAGTATTTCAGTGGGAAAGCCCCTACAATGATCATCTCATCCCACTGCCTGACTGTTTCAGGGTTGACCAAAAGTTAAATCATGGTTATTAAGGGCATTGTCCAAATGCTTCTTAACCACTGAGAGGCCTGGGGCATCGACCACCTCTCCAGGAAACCTATTCCAGTGTTTAACCAACCTCTTGGTAAAAAAAATGCTTCCTCTTGTCATTAGGACGTTTCATCTCGCTAAATACGTTTAATTGGAGATAGTATTTTCAAGTGGGACTTGGAAGCGATTTTGTGATTCTGCTTTTCAAGGGTCAGAGTAACTAGCATGGGTGAAAACTAGAGACATTGTTTAAAAAATGTTCTTTATAGAGCAGGCAATCAAGAGTTCACAGGTTCTGTTCTTGTTTACTGCCTACAGCAGGGAAGTCTCCTGCTTGCTTGGCTAAAGAATGGAGCAAGAAGCAGCAGCATAATCTTGGAAACCAGAAATCCTAGTAAAAGCTTTTAGGGGATAAATTAGACTAGTGGCTGTGGAACTGGGAAGAGAAAAATCCCTTGGCTTGTGGGGAAACACTTAGAAAGTATGTGGATCTTGTTCGCTGGACCTCTCTATTTGGCTGCTAATTCTGTTTTATTGAACTCTTTTCAGATTCACCCAAAGAAGGGAAAATTCCTAGCAGCTAAAGCACAGGAGATGGGCCTGCCAGTGTGAGTGTCAGATCCCAGCCTGGGGATGGGCAACACCAGACATGTTGGTGTTGGCAAGCTAAATATTTCTATGGCCTTGTTTTCAGGGGAACTCCAGCCATTCTTCCCATAATTACAGCTCTCAAAAACGGTGAGAGCATCACTTTTGAAGGCAGAGAGGTAAGGTGTACGTGTGCTTCCTGCTGTGGCTTTGCTGTCCTCCCTCCTTCACTGGGCTCCCAGGGTGATAGTCTGTTTGGCAGAATGTTTTGCCTACCTAATAGGTATTGGGCTGTGGTTGGTCGGTTGTTTTTTTTACACCTGTTCTTGAGGAATGGGTGGATAAGGATTGTCTGCCTGTTCCCTCGCATTCCTGCTAACAGGCTGGCATGGGTTTTGCTGGCTTTGAGCTTTGAGTGACTACTTTTGGTTTGTGACTGGTCCCAGTTCCAGCCCCATGTTGTTGCTGAATGTGGCTCCCGTGGAGTGTGTGTCTGGGGCTGTTGCAGGGGTGTGATAAGCTCTGAAATTAATTCACTTGTGAGTATGGCTGTATGTCTGCCGTTTGTCAGAGCTTTTTCACCTCCCCTTCTAAAGCTGGTACAGGTCTAGGAGTGAATCCCTGCACATCTTAAATCTGGAGTTTGAATGCCAGTGTAGCTGTTGCTCCCTCCTTACCCTGTTTGCACCTCTTAGACCAAAAGAAATTCAGTGGTTCCTGTGTGCAGGGTCTTAATCTCTCAAACACTGGTCTGAAGGGAGAGGCAGAGCTAGCTCTGGCCATCTTCCACAGAATCCCAGCATGGTATGGGTTGGAAGGGACCTCTGAAGATCACCTAGTCCAACCCCCTTGCCAAAGCAGAGTCACCTAGGGCAGGCCACACACCTCCTGGGTGATCCGTAGGTGAAGTTCCTAACCTGGGAGATAGCAGTGACATATCTTTGTGTCACAAGAACTTCACAAAGCCTGTTTTTTTTTTTTTCCTTAAGCGCAGTTAAGAATCTGCTGTGGGAATGTAGAAGCTGGTAAAATTCCCTTCCTTACATGAGGTTGTAGTTTGCTCTAAGACCAGGGTTGGGATTTGTTGTTACACAGCAAATTGCAAATTTGTGTAACAGGAGAAGAAAGGGAATAAGAACTGCACTGGCTGGGTTTGCAGAGCTGCTGGCTGGGGACTTCTGGCAGAGCAGCTGTCAAAGGAGTTGGATGTAGTGATGCAAGAATGACTGAGTCTGTGGCTTGATTGTGGTGGGATCTTTGTCTACCTGCCTGTAGCTCTTTCCTGAAGAACTGTGCACCCCGACTGATCCTGGCCCGGTGTTCATTGTGCTGGAGTGTCCTCACGAGGGCTTTGTGGACGCTGTCTGTGAAAATGAGACCTTCCGAAGGTAATGGGGCTGAGTGGCCTGGAGTGCTTGGGGAAGGACAAAGTTCTTGTTCTGTCTTAGATAGGTGGGTTCTTGTGGCTGTTTGGCACTGTCAAGGAGGTAGAGATGTACAGAAGGACTGGTGAGGTGTTGTGAGCCCCTTGGGAAAGGCTGGCCTGGGCAAGACCTGGGCTTTTCTGTGGCTGTCGCAGGCCTGTGTTCCTTCAGGGCCTCCAGAGAAGAAAATGTGCATTGGTGTCTTGACTGGGTAGCACTGTAGAGATGGCCACTTCTCTGTGCGGAGCAAGCCTAGACCACGTGTAACATCTCTGTAGGGCTTGCGCAGAAACACGTTAGACTTCTGAAGGGCTCTGCAGATGTTGTTGCTCTTGGAGGAGAGGAACTGCCCTGCAGAGGGAGAGAGGAGGTGTCAGCAAATGTGGGCTTGAGCCTGACAGAGCCTTGTGCCTACTGCAGTGGGGAGCCCCGAGTTCCTGGGCTGTGGTCTCGCTGCTCCATGGGGGTAGCACTGAGCTGTGAGAGGGGTGGGGATGCCAAGGGGCTGGAGGATTGAAATGCAGGTGGTATTTCTGTGTCCCAGGTACCAGGAGGGACTTCCTGAGCATCAGGTGGCCTTGGTTATTCACATGACTCCAGAGTCAGTGCTTCGAGACAGCCGCTACCAGCAGTGGCTGGAAAGGTGTGTTACCTTCCAATGACTTGGTTTTGCGTCACCGTTGGGGATCAGAGCGTTCTTATGGTGCAGAGTAGAAATAGCTGTTGGCTGGCAGCAGGGCTCAGATGGCATGCAGCCGATGACTCAGATGTGCACATGCCCAACTCTAATGTGGGGCTGAAACTTTTGCGCATTTGATTGCCCTCTTACAGATTTGGACCAGGAACTCAGCACTTGGTGCTCAATGAAAACTCCTCTGCAGTGCACAACCCCCGCAGCTACAAAATCCAGACTCAGCTGAACCTCATCCACCCAGAGATCTTCCCTCTGCTCACCACCTATCAGAGCAAGGTAGGCCAGGCCCTGCTCACCTGCGTCCCTCATGCCCCTTAGCAAGGAACGCGTGTAATGTCACTTCTCCCTGCAGGAAGAAGCGGCTGTATGTAGCGTGCCCATTGTGCGAGGAGAGTGCCTCCTGAAATACCACTTCAGACCCCAGCAGGAATGGCAGAGGTCGGTGGGAAGCTTTGGAATTTCCAGGTTTTGGGTGTTGGCTTGAAGCAGCTTTTCAGTGAGCCCACGCTGAAGGAATCAGGAATCTCGGCATCCTTTGCAGATTGCTACTGGTGGCTGTGCTGGGGTGGCTGCCAAGCTGTCCACTGTGTCTTGAGGGGTGCATCCCTGGCACTGAAAGTCTCAGACAAGGTGTAGGACAGGGAAGAGTGAACCACTGAAAACACCAACTGGCCAGTACTTTGAGTGTTGTCTCTGTCCCTTGCTCTTGCAGCCTGGTGTGCTCCTCTGTCCTCTGCTCTGACCTCATGTGCTGTGCACCCAACTATGGCTGTGGCGGAATGGGTGGTGGCAGGGAGAGATTTTTTGGAAAGTCTGGTGAAAGTCTTGGTTCAGGCTTTCTGGGTCTTCAGATGGTGTCAAAGCTGAAAGCCACAGGTGGTGAAACAGTTGCAGACTCCACTGGTGCCTGCTTCGTGGGCAAGTATGTGAAGCTGCTCACTGAGGATCTGAAGGGCAGGGGACGACATGATGCAAGGGGACACCGGCTGTCATGGCTCAAATTTCTGGCTCTGTTGGGCAGAATAGGAAGACTCAGACGCCTGGAAGAGTTTAAGTTTCTCTGCTTAAGGTGTATGAAGGCCGGTAGTACTGCCCAGGCTCTGATGCAGAACCAGGACACAGGTCTCAGGCTTTTTTATGGTGGCTGGAGCTCTTTTGGGTGGCTCTTCCTTGCCCAGGAGTCCCTGGGCTGCCTGGCAGTGCCCTCTAGTGTCTGGCAGCAACCTGGATCTGGACAGTGCTGGGGAGCTTAGTGCTGGCTCCAGGAGCTTCTCCAGTTTGGTGGAATTGATAAAGCCTTTTTTTATTAAGCATGCTAAAGATTCTGATGTGGGAACCTAGAAGCTGCTAAAATTCTCCTCTTCTTTTTTTTTTTAGTTTTTCTTTTTTTTCCTGTGCTGTGACTCAGCCCAACTTGGCCTTTTTGGTGCACACCACACTTGTGGATGTATCTTCCCCCAACCCTTAAAATAGAAGTTGGAAGCAGAATTTGACCCTTTTGTTTGGCTGTTTTGGAACAGTAATTTGGCACTTTGCTCTGAAACGTGCTGCTTTTTCAATTCCTACCCTGCTCCATCCCTGGAGGTGTTCAAAGGGCGATTGGATATGACACTTCAGGGCATGGTCTAGTGATCATGGAGCCATTGAGTAGTAGGTTGGACTTGATGATCCTGGAGGTCTTTTCCAACCTTAATTATTCTATGATTCTATGATTCTGACTCTCAAGAGGTCCTTTCAGAGATGCTGTGACTGTCTGCGATCATGATGCGTTTGTTAGTGAAGCCTTGGATCTCCCTGACTTCCAGGCTCGTGTGAAGGAGTGCAAAGAGAGCCTGTCTGCTGTGCCAGGTGAGGGTCAGCAACGTGTCTTGGCTCTGTGTGATGGGAAGCAGGAGGCCTTGGTGAAGTGACCCACTGCTTTAGAGCCCAGACCAAGCTGTGAACAGGCAGTTTGCCTGCTGCCTGAGAGGTTCTCTGAAGTCCTCCTGGAGCAGTGCTGAGAACAGACCAAGCACAACCTGAGTTAGCTTGTTTCAATCGGATTTACACAGCCTTGTGCTTCTGGTTTTCTAAAGCTGCTGGGTTTGAGCGCTGTTGGCGGCAGTTAAAGACAGCGCCTGTGTGTTGTTTCTCTGAGCAGGGATTAGACAGGGGGATTGGACTTGATGATCCTTTGAGGTCCCTTCCGATCCCTAACATTCTGTGATTCTGTGACCAGAGCTCTGCTCATGTCCAGTGCTGTCATAGCAGCCACCTTGTGAGTCTCAATGTCTGGGAGAAGTCTTACTCTAGAACCTATTCCCTGAGGGCACTCTCCTCTGAATTTCAGTTATCTTCTTGGCAGTGAGGCTTTTGTGGCACAACACGGCACCGCTGACTCCCTGGATCCTGGTTCTGAGGAGAGTCAGGGCACTGCAGAACAGGAGTCAGGGGCCCCTTGAACTGCCAGCTCAGTGATGGGCAATGAGCAGAGTCTCTGTTTGCCCACCTTTGGATGTGCAGTTATGCATTGTGATGTGTTTTCTTGGTGGTGCTTGTTTTGCTTCCCTTGCAAACCCTGCTGCTGTAGGAGAGCCAGAGCCCAAGGGAGGCACAAATGAATGTGCTGGACATGTGGACTCTGGAGTTACTAAGCTATTGAACTAAGTGGTGTTTGACTTCACAGTATGTGGGCAACATTTACTTATGAATCCTTGTTGTCTGTTTTCTCCAGGAAACATAGATGCTTATCCTGAAATTGTGTTCTTGGGAACAGGATCTGCAATTCCAATGAAAATCCGAAATGTCAGCTCCACGCTGGTAAACACCAGGTAAATCCCAGTGTTATCTGTTCTGCTTGGAGAGGCTCTCAGTGTCAAGAGGCTGTTGCCCAGGGGCTGTTTTGACCAGTGTATTGATGACACAGGCAGATGCCTGTGTTGTGGAGTCTGTTGGAATTCGCTTTCAGGCACTGGCCTCTCTGTAGATGGGGAAGACTTGAGAGTCACCTCTAAAGCCAGACATTTAATGTTGTCATTCATTTTACTGTCTACCCCAAGGGTGTGTTCAGCATCAACACAAGAGCAGAATGACCTTTGCAGACAGAACAGTCTTTCTGAAGCCTGGTTGAGCAGGGCTGGAGCAGCATTTAGAGGTGTAGAGCACTGAGAGCTCTCTGCCTTCCAACCCAAAAGATTGCCCTCCCTGCACAGACCCTGGTCAGAGCTCAAACCACAGCTGCTAAATGTGTTTGTCACTTATCTTGCCAGCTCTACCCGATCCCTGCTCTTGGACTGTGGAGAAGGAACGTTTGGACAGCTCTGTCGCCACTACGGAGAGCAAGTGGACCAAGTGCTGTGTAACCTGGTGGCTGTGTTTGTGTCTCACATGCACACCGATCATCACTCGGTAGGCCCTGTGTGTTGGTGGAAGGAGAAGGGGTTCTGTGCGGGCGTGCTCTGCTGTTTGGGATTTGGATGTCACTGCAGCTGGCAGGCGTAGGCTGCGCTGCCATCAGGGCTGCCCTTCCCCTCTGCATTCCCCAGACACTGCTGAATCTGTTTCTAATCCCCTCTCTGTTTCTGTGAGGAGTCTCTGCAGACTTGCTGGGATCATCCAGAGTTGTCATTTTTTAGTAGTGTCCAACCCAGCTTCCTTCAGGGCTGTTTGCAATAAATAGTCACAGAAGGACCAGTTGGTCTCTGCTGGACTAGGGCCGGCTGACCAGGGCAGGCTGTTCACTGGTCTGCTGGCTTGTGTCTGGAAACCTCACTGAAGTTGAGATGTTGGGTAGAGACTTTCTGCTCTCCACTCTTCCTTTGGGAGCAGACACAGCAGCACTGGGAAGGGCTGAAGGGCTTGTAAGCAGTGACAGTGGTACAGCAGCTCAGCAAGCTGCAGTTACATGATTGCTGCTTTTCCAGTATTTCTGACCATAGATTTCTAAAAACTGCAACTTGCTGAGCTGCAGTAGCACTGTTGCCACTTATGCCCCAGGTATTTCTGACTGTAGCTTGCTGTCTTGATTGTTCCCTTCACAGGGGTTGATGAACATCCTGATGGAGAGGAGAAGAGCTTTTGTAAGTAGTGCTGTTGTTTCACTGCTGCTGAGCTTGTCTTAAAATGAGGGGAGGGGAACTTCGGAGTAGTGGAAAAACACTGTCTTTTCCCTTGGTATTTCTGATTTGGTGTACTGATTTCCCCGCCCTGCCCCACCTTGGCTTTTGCAGGCAGCCATTGGCCAGCCTTTCAGTCCTCTGCTTCTGGTAGCACCTGAACAGATCTTGCCTTGGCTACACGAGTACCACAACCACTGTGAAGAGATTCTGGGAGACATCAAGTGAGTGTTCTCTGTGGTATGTGGAGAAATGTCCTTGCTGGGTCCTCTTTCAAGGCAAACAACTGTCATCTGTGCCTCCACCCTGTCACTAAAGGCAATTCTTGACTCCTTCCACCGTGTGTAGAATTAGGATGTGCCGTTTGCAAAGGGGAGGAGATGGTTTGTTAGTCAGTAGTGCTACTTAATAGATGCTTAAGTGCAAGCATCCTTGGGAAAGGGGAGTTGGGCAAGTGAGAAAAAGGTTTCTGGCAAGAAAGAGTATTTGACAGTGGGGAAGAAGTGATTGGATGAGTTACTGGGCCACTGGCTTATGAAAGCAAGTGGAAAAACAGTTGTGAATGCACAGAAATGTTTTGGTTGTAAAGCCCTGAACTGAGAAGGAAAAATAGAAGAAATAGGCTGCTGACAGATAAGCCCAGGTTTTGCTTTGTACCTGTCCATAGTTCTCTCTTCTCCACTCCCTCACAGAATGATTACTTCCCAATCTCTTGTGAAAGGCTGTGAGAACTTCAAATCTAAAGCCAAATGGTCTGTCAGTTCTCTGTTAGAGAACTACGACTTGGCTGAGGTAAGCTCCCGAGCTGGCAGAGGCGGTTGCTGTGGGGGGCGAGAGGGCACTTGAGGCCTAACACTTGTATCCTTGTTCAGTTTCAGACTTGTGAAGTCCAGCACTGTAAAAATGCTTTTGCGTGTTCAATGATCCACAAATCGGGCTGGAAGGTAGTCTATTCCGGGGACACGATGCCCTGCATGGCCCTAGTGCAAATGGGTAGGTGACAAAAAGCCCTCCGTGTGAAGAATTTCTTGGAGAGAGGTGTCCTGCTGTTAGTATCTGAAGCAGGTACCCCCCAAACCCTTGGTCCTGAGCCTGCAATGCAATGAGGGCTAAGGGGGGAATTGAGAGTTTATGCAGGCAGTGGAACCCCTCTGTATTCAACTGAATATTGAATATATTGTGATTAACACAGGTAAAAATGCTACTCTGCTGATCCATGAGGCAACGCTGGAAGATGGCATGGAAAAAGAAGCTATAGAGAAGACACACAGGTGGGGTGTGCTCTACTCTCTGGCACTGTTAGAAGGCAAAGATACCTGCAGAGCTCTGCAGCACTAACCGGTGTGTGGGTCATGGCACCAGCACTGTCACCTCACAGCTCCTCTGAACGTTCCCAGAGAGCCGTGGGGGGAGCTTTGAAGGAGACAGTGGTAACTCTGGAAATAGACTGGCCCAAAGGAAAGGCCCTTTGCTTGATACATTTGGGTAAGCTCAGGAGGGACAAGATAGGAGAGTCTCCTTACCCATGTCGCTAACCACACAACTTCAGCAGAGCGCTGCCCCGAGCAAAAGTGGGGACAACTGAGAGCAGCTTCTCAGAATTACATATGAGATACAGGGCAAGAGAGCTGGCACCTCGTGAGATAAATATTTTAATATGCTCATGTTTGTGGAACTCTTAAATGCAGAGCTCCAGCTAACTGCAGCTGCTTTCCTGCTCTCGGAGTCCTTTGGAAGTCAGAGAGCTGCCACCAGTGCAGGCTGCCAGCGGCAGAGCTGCCTGGGCTGCCTATGAAGAGTAGGGACGCCATGCTCAACGAGTGCTGGATAGTGTCTGGTGTTGGCTGTTGATGTGATGTGACCTTAGCTGCAGAGCAGGCCCCATTGGAGGGGCAGCACCAGCCAGGCTGTGTGACCAGGCCACATGGTTCCTCTTGCAGCACAACTTCCCAGGCGATTCAGACCGGGATGAAGATGAACGCAGAATTCATCATGCTCAATCACTTCAGTCAGAGGTACGCCAAGATCCCGCTCTTCAGTGAAGACTTCAGCGAGAAGGTTGGAATTGCCTTTGATCATATGAGGGTAAGTTGGGAGCTGCAGCAAGGCTGTGTCTCTGGAGCGTGTCCAGAGAAGGGCAACAAAGCTGGGGAACGTTCCAGAGCACAGATCTTGTGAGGAGTGGCTGAGGGAACTGGGGTGGTTCAGCCTGGAGAAGAGGAGGCTCAGGGGAGACATTCTCACTCTCTACAAATCCCTGAAAGGAGGTCAGAGCCAGGTAGGATTGGTCTCTTCTCCCAAGGAACAAGTAACAGAACAAGAGGAAGTCACCTCAACTTGTGCCAGGGAAGGTTTAGGTTGGACATGAGGGAAAATTTCTTCCCCACAAGGGTTGTTAGAGCCTGGTCCAGGCTGTCCATGGCAGTGGTGGAGTCTCCATCCCTGGAGGAGTATCAAAACCATGGAGCTGTGGTGCTGAGGGACATGGTTTAGTGGTGACCTGGCAGTGCTGGGTTAATGGTTGGACTTGATAATCTTGAAGATCTTTTCCAACCAAGAGAGTTCTGTGATTCTATAAATAACTTGGCATATGGGTTACTTGGCATATGGGATCTGTGGGCTGAAAATGAGGCCTACCCAGTAGCGTCAATGCAGCTGAAAATCAGCAGTGATGGGGCTCCTTGTGGTGGTGCTGCCCAGAAGTAGTTCCGTGCCATCTGAGCAGGTGAAAGATGGGAAGGGGAACCAAAAAATCTATTCTCATGCAGGTGCTTGATGTGTTTCAGGTACGTTTTGGTGACTTTCCAGCCATCCCAAAGCTGATCCCACCTCTGAAGGCTTTGTTTGCGGATGACATCGTAGAAATGGAAGAGCGAAAGGAAAAACGGGAAATGCGTCTTCTGAAGGAGACTGCTATTGTCCTGGAGAAACTAGTGGGGGGTGAGAACAAGGAAGGGCCATGCCAGAAACGGAAACAAGCCAAGAACTCTCAGGAGCTACCAGACAAGAAGCTTAAAACAGTGAACTGAACAAAGCCAAGGCTAAGAGTGCTCCGCTGTACGTGGTCCCTGGTCCCTGCAGGCCTCAGGAGCACCTGGTGCCACGGACACCAGGACAGAGGGGCTGGCCTCAGCGCCTGGCTGTGCTCGGCCATCAGCGGAGTTCCAGGGGCTGGAGCTGCCAAGCACAACCAGCACAAGTCCTTGCGGCGACACTATCTGCCCATACAGTTCCTGTTCCTGGGTCTCGCCCAGTCTATGCGTTGTTTTTTGGTTTGCATTTTTTTAATTTTAGCCAAAAAGTCCTCTGAACTGTTTTAATTTTTGGTTTTATGCTGCAAGCTATTGAGAATGTGATGGCAGCAGGTGCGGCATTTGCAAGAGGTCAGGCTTGAGAAGCCCTTGAGGGGACATAAGTTTGCCAGAATGAGATGGGCAGGTCTTGGATATGAGGAATGGAACCAGCTATCGGAAGCCAGATCATGGGAGGAAATTTCACAATAAAATGGGACCCAATTAATCTTTAGATTAAATTATGGATGTGAATGGTGCTGTGTTCCCATTTTACCATTTTACTTTGGTTTTCATGTTGTTTTTTTTCTTTTTTGGTAAGATCAGTTTTCCAGAACCTCTATAAATGACCCAACTGACTGACCTCAGTTGGCTTTTTCTGCATCAGAGTGTTGGTGTAAAGACCAAAGTCTCACCTTGGTGCTGGAACCTCCTGCCTCTTCTGGCTGTGTTTTGTAGCAGCAAAACCATACCGGCCTCTGCAAACTCTGCAGCCAGGAGCTTCACTTAACCATTCAAGCTGGTAACAGCTGGGGGCGGCTTTTGAATGGCTCTAGAACAGGCAACAGAGAGTTTCCTTGAGCATATTCCAGTTCTGGGTGCAGGGGATAGGGAAGCTGGTGAAGCAGAGGGGTAAGGAGAAGGTCTGTGGTTAGAGGAGTGTTTCTGAGGCTTTCTGTGGGTCAGCTTTGCTTCTTCCCTTACCAGTGTGCTAACTGTTCATGTTTGGAAGCAGGAGTGGAAGCTCTGTGCTGTTCCAGTTAGGAGGTTCACTTTCAGAGGCACCTCAAAGGCACGGAGTCCCCAAGTACTGGAAATGGAAAATTTAAAACACGAAGTGGTAGCAAAGCATCATTTGTTGAGCTGTGCTGTAATACTGTGCTTGTCTAAAGGAGACACTGGGTAATGGGCACAGAAATGGTCAGCTTGCAATTTAAAGAGTAGCTGGGGACTGGGGAGATAGGAAGGAAGTGTTAGTTATTGTGCAGGTCGAGGTGCCTGGAGGATGGCAAGACAAGCAGCTCCTGGCCTGCACAGGCTCCCTCTGCTTCTCATAGAAGTAAAGAAGGGTCTTTTATTTAGGAAATAATGAAAGGTATTAATAAAATGCAAATACAGTGTTGGGAGACCACAACAACATGCTCTGGCCCCAGGTGGTTGATGCAAGTACAGGGGTGTTGCCGAGCAACATGATAGCGGGTGGTGAAAGGGACCTGCTGCTGCCTGGTGTCGAAAAATGACGCGAGCCTGCGCTCAGAAGTTTCCCCGCGGAGTGAGTTCGGGGGAAAATCGGTTCTGGGGATCCGGAGCTGCTCCGGTGGGAGCTAAAACCAGGCAGGGAGGAGTAAAACCCTGGCCCGGGGAAGCTTCACCTGCCGGGCGANCCGACGCCCGCCAAAAGACCCTGTTCTTCCTCCGGGACCCCGGCTCCGGCCCCGGGGAGCTGCTCTGCGGGGACCTGCCCGCCGATCCCCTGCGGCACTTTGCTGCCGTTGTGGAGGAGGTAAGGCCCGGGCGGCCCTTGCTGGTGGTGGTCCTGGGAGCCCTGGGGGTGACGGCCCTGGGTGCTCGGCTTGGAGCCCTGGCACTAACAAGTAGCCCTGAAGCTGAGCACCAGGCCAAACTCTGCCCCTCACACATGGTGGTAAGGAAGATGTTCTCTCCAGCCTTGGCTTCCCTCCTATCTGTGCTGGTGTGCTTGAACCCTAAACTCTGCCCTTCACAGTATCTCCTAGTCTATAGGAGTCTTTGGAATTAATTTAAACCACCTAAATTGGGATCTCCGTGAGCTCTGGGCTTGTCTAATCATGACATCCTTGTGGGACCGATCCGTGTTACAGATTCAGAGTGATGGGCACTGGAAGGGAGGTCCACCACTCTGCTCAAGCAGGGCCACCCAAAGCCATTTGTCCAGGACCATGTCCCGATGACTTGAGTGTCTCTAAGGGTAGAGACTCCATAGCCTCCCTGGGCAACCTGTGCCCATGCTTGGTTACCTTCACTGTGAAAAAGTGTTTCCTGATGTTTAGAAGGAGCTTCCTGTAGTTAAGTGCCTGGTTACCTCATGTGAACTAGTGTTTTCCAAATGGGATCTTCAAGAGATCTAAGTCCTTTCTCTTTCCTGTATTAGCAGCCTGACCTAGACAGCATTGTGCTGATTTGTTCCTGATGGCCCCTAACCTGGAGAAGTCTCAGCACTGAGGCTATAATGGGAAAGTAGAGGAGCTGCTTGATTTGACCTGCTCTGGTGATGCTGTTGGTATATTAAGATAGTGACCGATAGATTGAATTCACAAGAGCAGCTGCCAGGCTGGTTATCTTGGTTTTGTGGGACAGCATGTTATGTACATGAGGAGCGTTGGTTCTGAGATGTTTGATGGACCTTGCGTCTTGGTGAGTCGGCGCAAACAGCAGGGTCTGCATCGCAGCGTTGGGTGTGAAACAACAGCAAGTAGCATGTGATAGGCTTGATGAACACCCGTCTGCTAGAGGGAGGTGATGGAGGAGGAGCACTTCAGCAGATCCTGTTAGATCCNGAGCTGGGGCCGGCGCCGGGACCCGCCCTCGCCTTCCCGACAGGGCAGCGGGGGGGCTCCTCGGGGCCCCGCGTCCCCAAGGCAACGGCGACTCCTCCTCGCAAACACCCGCTAGTACTCGGCGGGATGGAGGAGGAGGACGAGGTGGCGGCGGCGGANGGGACCTGCCCGCCGATCCCCTGCGGCACTTTGCTGCCGTTGTGGAGGAGGTAAGGCCCGGGCGGCCCTTGCTGGTGGTGGTCCTGGGAGCCCTGGGGGTGACGGCCCTGGGTGCTCGGCTTGGAGCCCTGGCACTAACAAGTAGCCCTGAAGCTGAGCACCAGGCCAAGCTCTGCCCCTCACACATGGTGGTAAGGAAGATGTTCTCTCCAGCCTTGACTTCCCTCCTATCTGTGCTGGTGTGCTTGAACCCTAAACTCTGCCCTTCACAGTATCTCCTAGTCTACAGGAGTCTTTGGAATTAATTTAAACCACCTAAATTGGGATCTCCGTGAGCTCTGGGCTTGTCTAATCATGACATCCTTGTGGGACCGATCCGTGTTACAGATTCAGAGTGATGGGCACTGGAAGGGAGGTCCACCACTCTGCTCAAGCAGGGCCACCCAAAGCCATTTGTCCAGGACCATGTCCCGATGACTTGAGTGTCTCTAAGGGCAGAGACTCTAGCCTCCCTGGGCAACCTGTGCCCATGCTTGGTTACCTTCACTGTGAAAAAGTGTTTCCTGATGTTTAGAAGGAGCTTCCTGTAGTTAAGTGCCTGGTTACCTCATGTGAACTAGTGTTTTCCAAATGGGATCTTCAAGAGATCTAAGTCCTTTCTCTTTCCTGTATTAGCAGCCTGACCTAGACAGCATTGTGCTGATTTGTTCCTGATGGCCCCTAACCTGGAGAAGTCTCAGCACTGAGGCTATAATGGGAAAGTAGAGGAGCTGCTTGATTTGACCTGCTCTGGTGATGCTGTTGGTATATTAAGATAGTGACCGATAGATTGAATTCACAAGAGCAGCTGCCAGGCTGGTTATCTTGGTTTTGTGGGACAGCATGTTATGTACATGAGGAGCGTTGGTTCTGAGATGTTTGATGGACCTTGCGTCTTGGTGAGTCGGCGCAAACAGCAGGGTCTGCATCGCAGCGTTGGGTGTGAAACAACAGCAAGTAGCATGTGATAGGCTTGATGAACACCCGTCTGCTAGAGGGAGGTGATGGAGGAGGAGCACTTCAGCAGATCCTGTTAGATCCTGTTTTCTGGCTGCCCTCACCGGTTGTTGAGTCTGTGCATCCTGACTGTCCATTTGCGGCCTTTTACCTCCCCCCTGCACTAACAGGGGTGGTATTTCTGTAATGAAGAGATCATGCCTGGGTTTGATCTCGCTTCCCTCTGAAACTTCAAGGAAAGCAGAGTGGGGGTGGTGTGTCAGGAGGACAGGGCGGGTCCGTGCAAAGATGAAAAAGGTCTGTCTTGAATTTCTTGAGGTTGGGGATGTACGTTGCTCTGCACGAGCGCTTCTCTTGGAGTCTTTAATCGGAGGTTTTTAGGACAGTCTTAGAAGAATTTGGCCTGTGAAAGATTTTGTGTCAAACTGTATGGGTCATTTAGGACACCGGGAACAGACACACCAAAACTGTGTCTTCATTCAGAGAGGAGGTGCAGCTGAGCTGCTGATCATGGCTGGGGCCACCTTTGCTACTTGTTGCCCTTAACTCTTGTGATGGCTGAAGGGAACATGGCTCCGCTCTGTGGATGTTAAAACTGTTATTTTATCATCAGAAAGAGCCTGAACAGCCATTATTTGACTGGTTCCAACCTTAACAGCGTGAGCCATCCGTGTGATTTTGGTCATGGAGACAGATCTTGCTAATAAAGCAGCTAAAGTTGTTGGAGGTGAACTCAGCAGCACCTGTCCATGTTCTCTGGGGTTGTGTGCCCTTGTCCCACTGCTCCTTGGGCAAGGAGGTGGCTGATACTGGTCTTCCTTGGGTCTACAGGGCCAGTCGTGGCTACAAGGAATTTTCAGCATCCTGATGATGCTGGACTGCTTTATTCCTTTTCACTTCTTGTGTTTATTTCTAGCTATTTTTATATCTTTAGCCTTCTCCAAGCCTGGTAACACAAAGGGCTGTTGTCTGCCACCTGGGACAACCTGGCTTTTTCAGGCTTTTGCCAAAGGCTGGTGCCACAGTGGAGCCAGCCCGGGGTAGGTGACAGGCAGCGTGTTGTTACCGCAGCTCAAAGAAACCAAGGGCAGCTCAGGTCCAGGCAAGCCCAGCCCTGCTGTTAGATCTCACACTGTTGGGTCACTACAAACCCTAGGAGCTTTGACCAAGAAAGACAAAAATCATATTTGTTGAGCTGCAAGTTTGGAAAATAACCTCAAAAGTGGCCATGCTCACGACCTACAGTGCAGTTGGGATGGAGTCCTAGGTGACCCTCAGCAATAGCAGATCCCAAGAAGGTACAAGACCTTCCCTTTCAGCATGCTGGTAGTTGCTGTCAAGGGACAGCCCATAGGTTCAGCCCAGCCCTGCTAGCCTTGGAAGGCTCCCTGAAGCCCCTGCCTGTCTCCCCTGCCGACTGACAGTGAAATGGGGAGCAAGCATTGGGAGGACAAGGGGACAAGAGCCCATGGAGCTGTCTCTAGTTGCAAATTTGAGAGGCTGGGAGAGCCTGAGGACATAGCTTCTCCCTTTGTCTACTGGTTTCCATCCTTCTCAGGTGCTTGGATTGGGGGAAGAGGGTGTTCTAGTACACCAAATGGACCTGTAGAGAGGCCCATTCATCATCATCTGCCCTTGTTTTACACAGACAGGGAACTACTTGAGACAGCAGTTGATACATGCCAAGCAAGGACCTCAGAGCCTGGTGGCCTGTCCATCTCCTGCAGCACTTCTTTCTCCTTTTTTTTTTTTTAAATCATTCCTGCTATAGGTGATTGTGCCCATCCTGACGAACAAGAAGAACCATCAGGACTGGCCAAAAGTAGTGTCACAAGACATTATACATCATGTCCACAACCTAAAGAGCACTGTTTTCATGGTTGTTGGTCAAGTAAAGGGCAAGACCTTGCTGCCACTTCCAGCTGGCTTGGAGCAAATCGAGGACATTGATCTGGAAAATGGGAAATTGTGAGTACTACCCCTTGGCTCTCCTGCTGATGCACTTGCACCCAGTATTTGAGGTGCAGCCTCCCCAGTGCCTAGTCCAGGGGGACAATCCCTGTCCTACCCCTGCAGGCCACAGTAGTGCTGATACAAGCCAGGATGCTGGTGGCCTTCTTGGCCACCTGGGCACATGCTGGCTCATCTTCAGCCAGCTGTTGACCAACACCCTCGAGTCCTTTTAGATCGGGACTTTCCAGCTGCTCTACCCCAGCCTGGAGCTTTACAGGGGGTTGTTGTGTCCCAAGTGCAGGACCCAGCCCTTGGCCTTGTTGAACTTCATACCACTGGCCTTGGCCCATCAATCCAGCCTGTCCAGATCCCAGCCTCTCTACCTTCAAGCAAATCACCATTTCCACCCAACTTGGTGTCATGTGCAAACTTACTGAGGGTGCGCTCCACTCTCTTGTCCAGTTCACTGGGCAGTCACAGGAGTCTGAGCCCCATGTGCAGCTGATCTTTATCCTCCAAGATGTCCAGCAGCTGATGAATCCCCATCCTTTACTAGCTAATACATCTGACAGGGTGCTCGTATTGCAACTGGATGGAACTTCCACTCTCATTCTCCCAAGAAGCCAGGCTGGTGCCTGAAGCTGGAGGTGGAAGAAGTTTGACTGTTGCAGTGCTGTGAGCCTGACCCAGTCCAAAACAACTGAGTCTGGAAGGTCCACAG
This sequence comes from Baryphthengus martii, assembly GCA_013396935.1. NCBI lineage: Eukaryota > Metazoa > Chordata > Aves > Coraciiformes > Momotidae > Baryphthengus > Baryphthengus martii. Next base: position 100,669 of record VWZK01020253.1, read on the forward strand.
AGGCAGATGCGTGTGCACATTTTGTCATCGTCACAGAATCACAGAATGTTAGGGCCTGGAAGGGATCTCAAAAGATCGAGTCCAACCCCCCTGCCAGAGCAGGATCACCTAGAGTAGGTCACACAGGAACGCGTCCAGGCGGGTTTTGAATGTCTCCAGGGAAGGAGAGTCCAAAACCTCTCTGGGCAGCCTGGTCCAGGCTCTGTCACCCTCACTGTGAAAAAGTGTTTCCTTGTGTTTACATGGAACCTCCTCTGCTCCAGTTTGCACCCATTGCCCCTTGTCCTGTCATTGGGCGCCACTGAGAAGAGCCTGGATCCGTCCTCCTGACACTCACCCTTTACATATTTATAAACATTAATGAGGTCACCCCTCAGTCTCCTCCAAGCTAAAGAGCCCCAGCTCCCTCAGCCTCTCCTCATAAGGGAGATGTTCCACTCCCTTCATAATCTTAGTGGCTCTGCGGTGGACTCTCTCCAGTAGTTTCCTGTTCTTGAACTGGGGTGCCCAGAACTGGATCCAGTATTCCAGGTGGGGCCTCACCAGCGCAGAGTAGAGGGGGAGGAGAACCTCCCTGGACCTGCTGGCCACCTGTGTCTGGGCTGCACACCTATACCTGTGGGATCTCAGGAGATGTGTCAGTGTAGGACCTCAGACAGGATGTGGTGCAGGTGGGATCGTGTGAGAAGTTACTACTTCCAAGGCAGCGGGATGACCTGTCCTTAATGTGCCAGCCCACTCACGTAGTTTCTCTGAATGAAGCAAATTAATGACTGTGGGGAGACAGAACAGATTCAGGGAGAATATCTCAGGGAGAGATAACCTGGCTGGAGGGCTGGCTGTTCAGGGCAGACTCCGAACTCAAATGGATCTGAAGTGACAGTGACTGTGCGGAGAGGTGGCCACTGGCTTTATGTTTTATGACCAATAAGTCCTTGCCCTCACTGCTGCAGAGCTTCATCCATTTTCTCCAGGGTATAATTCCTGTATTAAAACAATGGCAAAATCTTATGGGTTTGGATTGCTTTGTGGGTTTGAAGCATGAAGCTGGACGATACTCTGTAAAATCCAGCTGCCCATGGGGTTGTTTGAAGGCAATCCAGCTGAGCCGTGCATACCAAGTGGAAAGCAAAGTTAGTCATGTGGTCTGTTTTCTGCAGCCTGGAGCTGATTGATAAATCTCTTGTACATGCCGCTGAGTCGGCCATCATAGACTGGAGCCACCAGATCCAGGGACTGCTGAAGAAAGAGTCTTTGGAGCCTCTCCTGCAAGGCAGCAACCCTAACCCAAAGGTGGAGCTGGAGTTCTGGAAGAACAGGTATCCTGGGCAGCCTGGCTGGGACATGGTGATCGCTGACAGTGGGTTTGGGTGGAAGGAGGTTGCTGGTGAGCCTCTGTTTAAGGCTCAGGGTAAGCCCCATAGAGCAGGATTTCTATAACCCTTATCTTCCCCTCCCCCTTCACTCCCAGGGGAGGGTAAAAAGGGCAATGAGGAAGAAAGTACCTCACAGAAAATTGGAAGTTAAGACTATGAACAAAATTTAATAAGTAACAGAGAAAAGCAGGGAAAGGGAATATGAAGGGAAGAGGGATACACAACTCTATACCAAACCTGCCCTCCGATGGTGATGGATTGTGCAGAGCAGGTGGGATCAGGCCCGGCCACACTGAGGAGTGAGCGGTTGAAGCAGGAACAGCAGCAGGAGAACCTGAGGGAGGAAAAAGGGGGAGACCTCGAACTTCCTGTCCCTTTTTTTAGAGTGTGGCAGAGGAGAGAATACCTGCTACTCTCTGACCCCTCAGGGGCCTAGAGTTATCACCTGTCCACCTCTCCCTCATCAATCTGTTAACTCTTAAACCACAGCATGGTGACAGGCAGAGATGCCACTTCTGTGAATTAAGAACCTGCTTCAGACTCACGTGAAGATGAGCTAAGGAAAATTGCTCCTACACATAATTTAATCCTGATCTGCAAAATGTCCGGAAGGTCACTGGGCAACTTGCCTGTGGTTTAACTTCAACCCAGCACAGGGGGCTCCACCTTGAGGGAATTTTTTTGGAAATATTTTTTCCATCATTTTTCCTTGGAAACGAGCCACAGCAGTAAGAGCTGATGGACATCTTCTGTTGGACTTTCTGGAAACTGTGCACCTCAGCTGTTGATGCCAGAGTGAGTTACATGCTCAGGATCCAGGGAGTGGAATTTCCTCCTGCTCTTTGAAAACCTTTGTGCTATGTTGATTTGGGCTGAGCTGGGGCAAAGCCAGGCCTGCTGGAGAGCTGTCACTAATGCCTGCAGAAACACCTGATGATTCCTTTCAGCAGTATCCCACAGGTAGCAGAGCCGCTACGATGCCAAATCCCAGCACCATCTGTCTGTTCTGTAGGGTTTGTCTGTGCCTCCTGCAGGAGCTGTTGTCCCATTTGCTTTCACTGTTGGGACTCAGGCCATGTGTAGCTGGAGAATATCCTGAACGAGGTCCAGGGGAAATGGGTGGTGCAAGGGGACAACTAGTGCTGTCCCAGCACGGGCTTGTAACACGTTTGGTTCCTTGTAGGTGTGATGACCTGGAATGCGTTTACAACCAGCTGAGGACAAAGAAGGTTAGGAACATGATCGAGGTGCTGGAGAGAGTTGAGAGCAGCTACATTCCAACCTTCAAATCTATGCTCATGGATGTTGAAGAAGGTGAGATTCTGGGGCAACTTCACCTTAGTGCTGACTTCTGGTCTTTGTTCATAACCTGGTGTTACTGGATCCAAACTCAGTATGGCTGTAATGGCACAGGTCATTCAGAGTTTGCTGTGGCCATGGGACTGCAGCCTTGTTTCTGTCCGTTATTCCTGGGCTGCTTGTGCTCGATCTGATGCTTTTATTTTCAGGCTGGGGCAAGCTTGATCACTGGTCTGTTGAGCCAGACCCTTCCCAAAGGTTGGTGCTGGGTGAGGGGTGTGGATTTGAGAATTCACTCTGCTATAATAAAGCATTTACCTGAATCCAGCAGGACTCACTCCAACTTTCACCAGCTCCTCTGGTATCAGCCTGCAGGAATGGGGGTTCAAGACAGCAGGACATGTCTTGTAGCTAACTGAGAACACTTTGTTAGACTGCTCTTCATAGAATCGTAGAATGGCTTGAGTTGGAAGGGACCTTAAAGATCATTGAGTGAGTTCCAATCCCCCTGCCATGGGCAGATACACCTCCCACAAGACCAGGTTGCTCAGATTCTCATCCAGCCTGGTCTTAAGCACTTCCAGGGATGAGGTGTCCACAAATTCTCTGGATAACCCATTCCAGTGTCTCACCACCCTCATGATAAAGAACTTCTTCCTAATGTCTAATCTAAATCTCTCCTGCTCTAGTTTAAAACCATTTTCTCTTGTCCTGTCACCACACACCCTTAAAAAGAAGTTCCTCCTCAGCTTTCCTGTAGGAGCCCTTCAGATGCTGGAAAGGTACTATCAGGTCTCCTGAGAGCCTTCTCTTCTCCAGGCTGAACAGACTCAACTCCCTCAACCTGTCCTCATAGGAGAGGTGCTCCAGCCCTCTTTCCCAGACCTCGGCCACCTCAAACCTCCTTTCTGATGGAACAACAGTGTGCAGTTTAGGACAGGGACCTTTGAGCCTGAGGATTCCAAGGCCTCTGATGAAAGCAGGCAGATGTTGTCACCTGTGTCACCTGAGCAGAAAGCAGAGTCCCTGCAGCTGTGCAGAACTCCAGACAGTGCTGGGCAGAGGCAGAGCTCTGCGTCCTGCATCATATCAGGCTGGTAGTGGGGTCTGTTACCTCATTCCTGTCCAGTGACATCCTCCCAGGGTTGCAAGGTCTGGCCAGCCCACAGCTCTGCTGACCACCTTGTCAGGGAGAGGCTAGATGCCGGTTGGATGGGTGACCTGCAGGTGGTGGTGTGCACCAGTGGATCTACCTTCTCTGCTTCTATATTTTGCAGGTCTGGCACAGCGCAGTTAGACCAGAAAGCTTTGAGCAGAAAAATGACAAGATTACATTTCCCGGTTTAGGAAATTCAAGACCTTTTTCTTCTTCTTTTTTTTTTTTTTCCATTTCATTCATAAGAAGACTTAGAAGGAAGGATAATTTTTTTGCCTGTAGGTGAAGCAAAATTCTGCCTTAAAAAAATACAGCTCTCTTGAATCAAACATCATTCTTTTCTGGTGAACTTTGCTTTAGGGGAGTTCATTCCAGCCAAAGGAAATGCTACAAATTCCCCTCCATAGTGAAAAGCAGTGTGGTGAAAACCTGCTGCTCTGTCCCCTGTAGACCAACAGGGCTGATCCTCCAAATCCATCTTCAACCCAGATGCTCTCTGGCAAGACAGAACCAGTCAGGCTTTGGCAGCTGTGTACATGCTGTCAGATAACCCTGATCTTCACCCCTTTGCACGGGAAATGTTCGATCTCTTAAGGATCTGAGTCACACTGTACAGTGTGAAATCTATGTGGGTTAGAGAAACACCCTTTATATGAGGAGCCAAGAGTTCATTGTCAGACTAATTAATCCTTTAAGAGTCTAATCAAAATACAACCAGTATTTGGGTTTAATGTGGTTACAGAAATACTAACCCCGATTGGATAGTTTGGACTATAATTGTTGATTTCCGTTACAAGAGAGTTCAGATTTGTGTGGACCTGCCTTTACACCTCTGGTGCTGTACCCTCCCCACTGATGTGGTGCTGTGACTGTTGTCCGTCCTCTTATGTTGGTAGTGGGAGTTTCATTGAATCACAGGATGGCTTGGGTTGGAAGGGACCTTAAAGATCATCCGGTTCCAACCCACCTGCCGTGGGCAGGGACACCTCCCACTAGACCAGGTTAGTCAAAACCTTTTCCAGTCTGGCTGTGAACATATCCAGGGAGGAGATGTCTTCTTCCTTGGTCTTGGGTTTTGGGGGTTGTTTTTATATATATTTTCAAGAACTTTTGTTACTTCTCTTTTTGTTTCTTCAAAGGTTTAATTACACAATCACCTGGTTTTATTATTTATTTATATATTGCTGTAGTTTGTACTCTAGAGTAGTTCTTCAGGGTAGAACCAGGTGGCTGTACAAAGCTACGCTGTAGCTTCAGCTGAACAAACCTTTGCTACCTTGCTGTGACAGGTTTGCTGTTATAGCCAGGACTAGTGGGATCAGGGTCATCTGCCCACTGTGCAAGGGGCTACTATAGCCAAAGGTGAGCTAAAATGAGCTCAGGCCAAGCCCTCTGATGCTGTACAGCCTGTGATGCCACACAGCAAGGCCTGTAGCCTGCTCAGAGCGATGGTGGCAGCACTGTATGTTCGGTGCTGCCAGGCACATTCCCCGAAACTCTTTCAGCAGTTGTGGACTCAGCCTTTACACAAAGTCCCGTCCCAGCTCCCTGTCCTTTGCCATCGTGTCAGTTTGTTCCCTGTTCTCTTTGCTGCTGTAAGTGAGCGGTGTTCAAGGGTGAATGACCTTCAGCAGACAGGTAGGTGAACGTGCTTTGCGCTCACCAAGGCTTTGTTTTTCCAGGCACCTTTCCCTCCTGCGAGGTGCAGCCAGAATCGGGCTCATAACCCCACGCACCACAGCTTGGGGGATCTTACGGCTTCTCCCATCTCTTAATACAGCTTTGGCCGAAGCTCAAGACATTCACCTGCACCTGATGCCCCTCAAGCGCTACTTGGAGGACATAGAGAAGGTTGAGTTCAGCGAGGTGAAGCCTTTCCTGGTCCCTCTACTCCATGTGGTGTGTCTGATCTGGGTCACCTCCAAGCACTACAACATGCCTGTGCGAATAGTAGTCTTGCTTCAGGAGATCTGCAACCTTCTCATTCAGCAGGTGTGTGGCAGTGATGCCTACGTTTGCCAAGGGAAGTTTTTTGTCCCCTCTTTCCTTTCCCTTGTCATTCCCTGGCAAATGGATTCTTAACTTGAGAGGTAGGTTTAAACATGTTCAGTGCAAGAAGTCAGTTTTTTGTGCTGGTGGAAGTGACTTCTCAGGTGTGATTTTTCTCTTCCAGGCCCTGGTGTACCTGTCTCCAGAAGACCTTTTGAAAGGGGAGATTGAAGAGAGCCTGGGCAAGGTGCAAATGGTGCTCTGCATCCTGAAGGCATTCAAAGAGGCGTTTGAGGAGAGAAGGGAAAAACTCCACACGTACTATGAACCAGACCAAGAAGTGAGGGAGTGGGACTTCCATGACGTGATGGTGTTTGCAAGGCTGGACAGCTTCCTGAAGAGACTGGAAATGGTGAAGGTGAGACTCTGGCCTTGAAAAATATTGCAATCCTTCAGGAGACCTCTGTAGCTGTGAAATTCCTGTAGCTGATGTAGCTGGCATCTTCTCTTACTGTAGCTTCACCTGGTGCCAGGGGATTGGGCTCTCTTTGCTGTTAGCTCTCCTGTTATAGCAAGTCTAGGACCTTGTTGGACCGTGTCCTGCTCAGCGTATGTGTATGATATGCAATTGTGTCGTTCTGGTCTGGTGTGTCATTGTTTACAAGAATCCTGTTGGATTCCTTGCTTTTCTTGGGACAAGGGAATGGGAATTACTAGGGGCTGTGTTTTGCACAGCTGTAAATAAAGCAGTACAATCTTCTAGTTCTCCTGCTGCCATCAGAGACGCTCTAGAGCTGGTCCTGCCTGGCTTGAAGGGGCCACATGATCGCCTTGAGGCTGGGCACTATTGGGCTGTGCCACTTGGGCCTGGGGAGGAGCAGAGACATGGTCCTCACCAGGTCACTCCTTCACATGCCAATGGTCTGTCCAGTTGAGGTGCTGCGGCTCAGGGACGCCCCTGTTTGCCAAGGTTTGTCACTGTGAGATGGTCACCTGAGACAGGGACATCTTGTGTCATGAGCCCCATCGTCTCTCTGCTCCCAGGGTGGCTGATGGCTCCTCAAGCAGGAGGAGATATTATCTGCAGAGAGCAGGTCTGAGTGTTTGGGGGCTGCCCTATGCATGCCAGTGCTCTGCGTGCTCTCCTCGTCAGGTGGCTGTGCCTGGAGACCACAGACACTGGGTATACCTGTATCACACACACTGGGTATACCTGTATCACACACACCGGGTACAGCTGTATCACACACACTGGATATACCTGTTACGCAGACACTGGATATACCTCTCACCTCTCATGGGGCTAACAGACATATTCACCTGCTGTCCACACTCCTTTGAAATTAATCTCTCTGTTTATCGTTGCCACGCTCGTGGCGGGTAGGGTTGGACAGCCACTGTACAAGCTGCTGGTGTTTATCTATTCAAAGCAAGATCCTGGTTGGTTTTCCCTTTCTCTTGTCTCTCTGGTGGAACAGAAGGTTTTACTGGTTTAAACACACTGTATAACTTTATGCAGTCTTTAATTAACCATATGGAAAGCCGCCATGACAAATGTCTATTTTAAAACTACCCATAATGATGGTTTCCAACAGGATTTGGTGGGCAGATAACCAAACCCTGCTGGCCAATGTAGAGACAAATAGAAGTAGACACAGGAGTAACTGCAGGTCATCGTGAGAACAGTCTGAGTGACAGTAATTGTGCACTGGCACTACGAAGGTTCTGGACACAGAAAGATCTGGATATGGGCTCTAGGAAAAAGCCGGAGGTTTTGGGCTGCACCTGCACTGCTGTGGTGGCAGAGCCCGGTGCTCTTTGGCCAGCCCCTGTGTCCTCTTTCCACGCCTGTCCCACACCTCGTGGGACAATAAAAGATTGCAGTGTATGCAGTCTGAAGGAAGGCCTGTGGAGTGAGCTGTAAAATAGTAATTAAAAGCATAGAACACAGCAGCCTGTTAATGAGGAAGGGTTCAGCCTTTCTCCATCTCTATTTTCCCAACACCTTCTTTTCAAGCAACCTTGTAAGATAAAGCAAGAGGCAGCTGTTAGTTCCATGCGATTTTTTTTCTTACAAGGTGTTTGTTCAAGTGAACGTGCTCTTCCTAAATTGTGTGTGCGTTTGTTTTTGAGGTTTGGTTAATACCTCTAAGATTGGGCTTCTTAGTTACACTGGATGACACGTCCGGGTCTCATATGTTGCTTTGGATCTTTCATCTAAATACCCTTAAAAGCAATTTTACAGTTGGCAAAGCATTGCTGGTGGCAGCAGCAGATCCCGCTAGAGAGGGACATGTTATGAGCAGCTATTGATGCCCAGGACAGATAGGATCTGGATTTTCCCTTCCCGTTTGTACCACTCAGCTTGAGCACCAGTGCAGTGCTTGTGGGGGGGAGTCTTTTGGCACAGCAGCAAGTGCAGCTTCATGATGTGACGGCTGTTGTCATCTTCTTGTGTCGACATCGTAACCCATGTGTGCCTCCATTGACTTTCAAGGATCTCCTGGCAACTGCCTTGGACCTGTTGAAACTGGAAAAGATCGAGTTCAGTGGAATTAAAGGGAAGGCCCTGGGTCAGCAGGTGCTGGACATGTACGAGGAATTCCAGGAGGCTTACAAGGTGTTTGCAGAGCGAACCTACGACTGTCTTGACCTGACCAACACGGTAGGTGGGACCAGCTTGTGGCAATGCCAGGAACGTGTGCATGTTTCCAAAGCAACAGCTTCCTCTGCAATGGAGCTCTGGCTTATGGACAGTCCTGCTGACTTCTTCTCAGCTTCTTTCCTTACGAACTGATCTGTCACTGTAGGGAGCAAGGAGCTACTGGCCTTTCCTGCAGGGATCTGAGAGTTCTTGCAGCTCTATAGCTTGTGAGTTCAGGATGTTAGACTAGTGCATCTGGGAACCCTGGATTTCCATGCCTTTCACACAAGCTTCCCCTGTGTGCAGTGCTTGCTGGTATGTATGAGCTGTACCAACATCCACGTCTCTGCTTTCCTGCTCTTGATGTCTAGCTTGTCTATTGAGAGCCAGCTCAGATGGCCATCTCACCACCCTCAGGCCATCTCTGGGGATATGTTTGCTCTTGTCTAGATGAACACATGGCAGCTGGTGCCCTCTGAATTAAAGGGCTTTGTATTTTATTATCAGTAGTGCTTTAATTAAAGGAATTAAGGGACCTCTAGGGTGTGGCTCAGTGGCCGTCTGGATCACAGATCCTCACAGCAGCATGTGTCACACAAGCAGGGCAAGGCAAACGTGCCATGGGCCTCCTCACTGCCTACCCAGAAACTCCTGCTCTTGACTTGGGCATTGAGCAGCACAACCTGGGTGAGCTGTGAAGGAAGGGTGGGAATGGTGTTTTGGAAGGAGTCTGCATCCCATGGTTGTGTCTCATCTTAGGCAACCTTAGATTTCTTCTGCTGCTTGTCCTGTTTGCCCTGGGGTCAGTTTGCTGTGTCCGGTGAGCAGGACCTGGTTAGACCTGTCCACACGTCTAGAGGAGGGAGTGCTAAAACTGGAGTGGCCGTGAGGAAGCTCTGCAGTGTGTGTCTCACACTGCTTGTGGGGAGGCCATTCATGGCAGACGTTCAAGGGGAAGATATTGCAGGGCCAAGTCCTCCCCTAGCAGGCTCCTGCCTTCCTCCCTTCTGGAAGGGCTGTGCTGGGATAAAGGGTGGCTGGGCTGGTAGCAGGACATGGGGCTCATGTGCCTTTCCTTCAGGTGTTGGGGCCTGACTGCTGTGGTGATGGGTGGCTTGTGCTTTGCTTCCTGTAGTTCCCAGTACATCTCTGCAGTGGGTGGCATGTCCCCAGTGCTGCCTGGGAGGATCTTGCTGGAAAGCTACTTGCTCCTCCTTCACGAGGAAAGACACAGCAAGAGCGATGAGACAGCTCTGCAGGAGCTGGATTGGTTGTGGTGACCCTCTGGCCTTTTGTGTGACTCTGAATCACACTTGTTCTTTCACTGCTTGAGTTTGGCACCCTCTGTTACTTTCTAGAGTCTCTTTTTTAGTTAAAACATGACATCTGGTTCTGCTGGAGCTTAGCAGAGCACAAGCTGTTGCCCTGTGCTTTGTCCTTTCAGAAAAGAGACACATGGCCTGATTTTTAGTGGCTTTGCCTGAGCTAGGACAGAAGTATTGAAGTCTCCCAGTTTGTCAAGTTCAGTCTTTGATTTGGGCCCTTTTACCTGTAGGAAAGCAAACCTAGATTTTGCACTTGAACTTCAAGGGATTTTTTACAATTGGAGCAAAAAAAGCACTGACAGAAGGTGATGGAAATGAGAGAAACACAGAACTGTTGAGGTTAGAAAGGACCTCTGGAGATCACCTGGTCCACCTCCTCTGCTCAAAGGAGACTCACCTAGAGCAAGACTGTGACCAGTCAGGTTAAATATCACCATGGTTGAGTATGTCCAAGGAAGAGACTCCACAACCTCTCTGGACAACCTGGGCCAGTGTTTTGAAACTACCTTTATTTTTGCCCCGCTTAGAGCCGTCTCACAATCAAAGCAATGGGCTGATTTTGGCTTGAAAGTAGATAGCGTTTGGAACTCGGCAGATGCATCTGTGGGTTTTCTGGACCATGGTGTAGGATTCAGCCCAAGTGACGAGGGAAAAGGTACAGAAATACTCGGTCTTGTCTCTAGGCTGAAGTTAGTGCTCATTGGTCTGTGGAAAGCCTTGGGACCAAAGGATCCATCCTGGAGGGCCACGATCTCAGCCGTGGGACAGTACAGAAATGTCCTTAGGCTCCCTGGGGCTCTGCTATGCTGCAGTGGCTTCATGTTGGCCAGAGGAATGATTTATTTCACGGTGAACAAGAAGAGGAAAGCTCTCTAGATCAGGAGGGTGCAGGTACCTCCTTGGTGCTGTCCGGCAAGCTCACAGCTCACTGTTTTGCCTTCCTGCAGGAGTTTGAGCAAGATGCTTTGGATTTCCAACAGAAAGTAAAAGACATTGACTGGCGGCTGGGTGCTGTTTTCATCCAGGCTTTTGATGATGCCTCTGACCTGGAGCACACCTTCAAGGTTTGTCTGTCACGTCCCTTCCCTTTTGTAGAAGGTAAATCCAGACTCTGGCGATTTGCCGCGGTGAGGTGAGAATTGCGCGGAGGAGGCCAGGCAGTGCTGTAGCTACGGGCACACGGGGCTGGTGTTTGCTGATGGGACTGGATGGTGGGACAATGTGACTTGTAGCTTTTGGGCTGGTTTGTGGGTCCCTTGGAAAGTGTCAAGCCACGGAGCTGGCAGCAGCGTTTGCAGAAAGCTCTCAGAGTTTTTCTGCTCTTCCTGTTGAGACACAAACAGAATAAACTTCTGTTCAGTTTTAGAAAGAGTAGTCAAAGAAATTATTCAAATCAGCCTTTCGGATGCCAGGAGATTTACTTGTATCTCTGTCTGGGAGTGGGAGGGAAGGAATGATGCTTTTTCTAGGATTTTCTGTTGAGAACTGCTGTTAAAACCCAGGTGATTATTGTTGATATCAATTATGGATATTTTTAATACATGGATGTGTTTCAATTTTGGAAAGAGGTTTTATAGAAACAAGACTGTTTTGTTTACTAATTAATCTATTTTCTAGAAAAATGGTATTTTCTGAAAAAAATTAATTGTTTGTAGGAAAGACTTAAAAATGATAGTGTTTAACTTTCTAAGGTTTTTAAAAATAACAAATTTTGAAGAATGCCAGTTGGAATATGGGTCACCCACAGAGAAAGTCTGAGCATCTCTGTGACAAAGGAAAGGGCCACTTGGAAAAGTAGCATAAAGAAAAGACAGTTCCCCTTTCTAAAGTTGCAATCAGAGAAGACATCTGGGCTAGTGAGGAAGATGAAGCATCTGGGCTTGTGAGGAAGATCCTGGTGGGTGTCTCTACAGAAGTGGAGGTTGTGAATTTTTTCCCTCTTTTTTTCTCTACTTCTTTACAGTTGCTGGACATGTTCGGGAGCCTTTTGGAGCGGTCGGAAATTGCTGCAAATGCTGCTGACAAATTCTCTGTCCTCATCAACATGTTCAGCAGTGCCCTGGACCACACCAAGCTGATCTACTCCAGGCACATCAAGGCAGAGCTGGAGCTCGGTGCGTGGAGTGTGCTGAGTCAAGTTGATTTTACAGGAAATTGGATTTAGATTAATTTTTTCTTTTTTGAAAATGCTTTGCTTTTTCTAAGGAAACCGAAACTTCACTAATTACAAATGCTTTCAGCATCTGGAGCTCCCGTTGGAAATGGAAACTCCTGGGAAGGGTCTGTTCTTAGTATTAAAGCAAATAGTCTGTTGGGGGGAAAAATAATCCTTTTAAAAATGTATACATGTGGAGTGTGACTGGGAATGAAGACACATGGTGAGCTTTTCCCACAGCAAGGCTGTGCTAGGATGTTTCTCTCTACACTTGTGCACCGCCTCAAACCCCCTGTGGGACTTGCAAACCTCCTTGTCTTCTCTCCACTATGAATTTGTCGTGTTTCCCCTTTAATGCTGTAAATGCAAAGTATGAGAGTGGGGCTTTGCAACCAAGTGTTTAATCAGCCTTTTCTACATCGATTATTCCTCCTGAATGCTGGCACAGGAGAGGATGGGTGGACTCCTATCATGACAGTTAGAGTGTGTCTTTTTGGACAGCAACCAGATAAGTTGCCTCAGAAGGACTGTGCTGGAACCAGCAAGTCTAGAAGAGGCAGCACTGCTGGAACCAGTGAGGTTAAAGAGAATGGAGAGATTCATGGAGGCTGAGTCTATCATTTGCTGTAAATTTGGAGAGGGTTGTTCTGTGGGTGTTACCTAAAATGATCAGAGATAGCTCCTGATCAGAAGTCCCTACATCAGTGTTTGTGGAGAAACAGAGGGTGCATCCCTCTGCATCAGCTTTGTTTGCAACATATACTGGACTTCTCCTTTGATCTCAGGTCTTTATTCAAGGTCCAGAGGCACTAGGAGACTTGCCTTGATCACAGACCTACTTTGGCGTAGCTGGTGTTGGAAGCTGGGAAGTCAGAGCAGTTTTTTGAGCTCACTTCTGGAGTATAGTGTCCAGTTCTGAGCTCCCCAGTTCAAGAGAGACAAGGAACTACTGGAGAGAATCTAGTGGAGGCTACAAAGATACTGAGGGGAGTGGAGCATCTCTGTGCAGAGGAAAGACTGAGAGCCCTGGGGCTGTTTAGCTGGAAAAGAGAGGCTGAGAGGGGATGTCATCAATGCTGATCAATATCTAAAAGACCGATGTCAAGAGAATGGGGCCAGACTCTTTTCAGGGGTGCCCAGCGACAGGACAAGGGGCACAAACTGGAACCCAGGAGGTTCCATCTGAACAGGAGGAAAAAATTCTTTGCTATGAGGATGCTGCTGCCCAGAGAGGTTGTGGAGTCTCCTTCTCTTGAGAGATTCCAAACCTGCCTGAAGAATGTGATTCTGGCCCCCCAGCTCTGGGTGACCCTGCTGGAGCAGGGTGGTTGGACGAGATGATCTCCAGAGGTCCCTTCCAACTCCCACTATTCTGGGATTCTGTGTTTTGTGCAGAGGAGTTTCTGTTGGTGTATCTTTGGGGTTACAAGTGTAGTGTTCATTCAAAGACTATTTCAATGTGCCCTCCCCAGGATCCCCACCTGTGCACAAGAACATGCCACCAGTAGCTGGAGCACTGAGTTGGGCTCGGGAGCTGCGAGCACGAATCCAGGTGCCATTTGGTCACTTCAAGCGCGTCCCACATCTGTGCGTGTCTGTTCCAGCTAAGTTGCTTTATGATCCTCTTAGTATCTTGTCTCTAATCAATTTGATTTTCTTTCTGTGTTGAACATTATCCAGTGGTTATAGCTGAAATAATTCTTAGTCAAAGAGGTGTGAAGTGATTGCACTGGTGCTCTTCAGCTTCGCTATGATATTTTAATTTTTTTTTAAGAAACTCATTAATTGGATTTGATTTGAGGTAGTTAAGAGGCACAGTGGGACAGTACGTGGGCCGTTCAGCTTCCAGACGTAGTTCTAGGCTGCAGTTGAAAGAGATATTGGAACTCCACGCAGCATGTTCTCCAGGACCTCCTTGGGAGCAGCTCAGCCCTCAGCTGCAAGCCCTGGTTCTGGCACCATCCAGCTGTGACTGGCAGAGAAGTGCTGAACTGGACTCATCTAAGATGGATCAATGGAGCTGAGTTTCCAGGATGGTGAACAGATGAGGACTTCACTGAGCACTGACAGAAGTCAACTTACTCATCATTAAACAAAGGAGCAATTTCCCAAGATCAAGAAAAGAAACCAGTGCTGGAACACTTATTGCCAAATGCTTGTTATTATGGGTGATTTGGAGAAGCGTGGCCCTGCGGTGCAGCTGCCACATCTCGTGACACCATTTGCGACAGCCTTCGAGAGCTCTGTAAACAAAGCAGTGTTGGACTTAGGACAGCTGAAGGTGCTCCAAGGCCTGCACCTTGCAGCTCACAGGAATAACTTTACCTGTGCTGGGCAGGATGCTGAGTAAATGGATCCATTTTTATGTGCCTGATCAAAATAAGGCATCTCCATCACCACAGAATATTTGTAGCCTTGTCTCTTTGGGTATTGCCATCAGGTCAGTGTCTTCAAGGACGCCATTATTTGGCATCAGTAAAGACACCAGTGCAATGAAATAAGCTCTTGGACCGTTCCCAGCCGAGTGCCCAAGTTATCGTGCCTGGTTTGAATCTGAATGGCAACTTTTGTACATTGTAAAGAAGGACACAGACCTGCATTTTGCATTGATTTTTTTTTTCCCCTTTGTTTAGAGCAGTTAATAACGTGCCCTGCAGTAGGGATGATGTGTTTCTCTTTTCTATGGATAACTTGAAAGGGATAAAGGATTAAAAGGGAAAGATGAAGATGTTTTTGCTGTGGTTTGCTTAGAGGATTGGTTTGCTTTCAGAAGGTTCGATCAACACCTGCTCAGGCTCTCCCTTTGGTAGTTTAAGTTAATTTGGGTTTTGTCAAAACGTCCTCCAAAATCGACAGCTGTTTCCAGGGAAGCTTGGATATCGTAGATAAAACAGTGGGGAAAAGATGGCCTTGTAGGAATTACTCTAGTCCTGTTGTACAACCCAGGCAGTGTGGCCAGGGCTCTGCCTCCCATGCTCCTGGATGCCTTTGCTCTTCCCTGGCCTAACAGTTTAAGGGGCACAAATGTGACACCACAAAGAGCTGCAGCTACCCAGAGCCACATGCTGCTTCCTGCTGAGCCTCTTTGGTCTTAGCAAGTGCGGGCTGGTAGGCAGCGGTTGCCGTGCTCTGTGTAAATACAGAGTGTGAAACTGGGAGCAGTAGGTCTGTTAAAGAGACCAGTATTGCCCTAGCAGCTCTGAGCCCTTCTTCCCCTCCAGGATGTGATTCCCGTTTTGCAGGCTGCTTTACGAATCCCCAAGAAAGAGCACACTGGGGCTTGGGTGGCCTTTGTGCAGCAAAGTGATTTGGAGTGGAATGGTGGGAGTAAAATCCAAGGTCTCCTGTCAGTCTGTCTGCAGACTGGTAGGTGATCTTGGGAAGGGGTAGGTACATACCACAGCCTTACCAAGCTAAATGTAATGCTGAGCTTGTCTGTTGTGCTACCAGCTGCCTGGACTCTGCTGAAGGAAGGAGGGTGATAGAAAAGTATGAAGAAATGATCCGGCTGCTTGACAGGTAAGTGGTGGCTCAGGCAAGGCTGTAACTCTACGAAAAAAAAACATTCTCCTCCTTGAAGCCTCCTCCTTCTAGCACATTTGTCAGCCCAGCACCTGGGAATGGCTCTTTCTAAGTCAGATGGATTTTTCTGATGGGTGAGGAGAAGGAATCCTGTTGCTATATACCAGTCTTTTTGTGGCATCTTGAAGTGAGAAGTTTGCGGGGGAGGAATGGGGGCTGTGCAGCAGAAACATTGGAAGAAGCATCTGTTGGATGTGGAAGCTGCTGTGGTAGAAAACTTGAGCTGACCAGAAGTCTCGATCCCCTTTTACCCATTCCCAGAATATATTTACAGTGGCTGTAATATGTGTATTCCAGTTTGGAGTGGGGCTCATTGCCCCTGACTTAGTACCTTAATGTTTGATGTCAAATCTGAACTGGTTGCTCTGGGCTTTCCTCTGGGAAGAGCCACCTCTCCAGGAAGGAGATGTCTCTGCAGGGTCTGCTCTCTGTCAGTAGTGAAAGGAGCTGAGACATCTGTCTTCTGGGCATTGCAGGGCACTTGCAGGGAGCCTTGGGTATTTGTTTTTGAAGCCACGTTGTTTATGGAGATGCTGTGGATGGGTTTTTAATATTCCTTCATGTTCTTCAGTTCTCAGAAGTGGACTTGGCTTTCATTTGGTTATATGCATTGGTCTTCTGGCTTGGTAGCTACATGGTGGATGTTTTTTATTTCTGGCAGGTATCAGGAGAAGCTCTATGTAGACTGGTCCCAGACAGTCTCTGAAAAATCACAGTACAACCTTACTCAACCGCTCATCAAGAGAGATACAGAAACCAAACTGATCACTGTCAATTTTGATCCTCAGGTAAGACTGCTGCCAGTCAACTTTCCTACCTGCCCATGGGCATGTCTCCAAGCTGTGCCCTACCAAGTGTGAGAGGTCTGGTGAAATTGATCTGTTCTGCTGGGGTCTGTGGAACCCCTTCTGTGATGGGTACCATGAATTTACCATCCTCTTTGTGGGCTCTGTGTCATGGGAAAACATCAGGGTTACTATTTCAGCAGAGCAAATTCTGCCAAATTCAGTGGCAGAAAGTCCCTGAGTAGCCCCATGTTTAACTGGTGTCGGTATGTCTAGATCAGGTTTGATACTGGATGGGGAGTGTTGGGGCATCATCTACAGAGATGAGTTCGTGTTATGCGTAGCTGGAATCTGAGCTTCTTAAAGGGGTATAAAAAAACCTGGAAATGTTTGGTTTATTGCTCCAAGGCTGCGGCTCTTAGATTTCCTTTATTGTGGTGCATGAGGCTTATGATAGATTTGAGATCATTTCTCTGTCCACTAAAGCCTGACTCCAGCACAGGGAACATTGACCATCCACCTTGCCCAAAGCAGAAGCAGGAGTCTAAGCCAGCAGCATGTGTAAATGGACTGAAATCTTCTGTGGCCTGGTGGGAGCCAGGGTCTGTCAACTGTGTGAAAATGCCATTTCTGGGGAGATGCTGAATCTCAGGGGGCTGGGAAACCTTGGCACCTAAACCTCCCCCTGTTCCCTGGGGTGTGCTGCTGTTAAAGCACAGTGTTCAGGGTTTAGAGCTCATTTAAGCTTGGCTTAGTCAAAGGATTCATCTCTCTTCTTGGAAGCTCCTTATTAAAATGAGATCCAAATGGCCCCAGGGGATGTTTCCCGCCCTTGGCACTGATGACAGGATTTGGAGCCTGTGATATGCTGAGCTTGCCATTCTCAGCTCCAGTCTTTGAGTGCTTCTGCACTGCTCTTCTCAGCTTCCCATACTGATGATGTCCTCAAGTGCCTGCTTGGCAGCCTTTTCACACCCTCCAGAATAGATAGAAGCACCTTACTTTGCCTAGAGGGACATCCTTCAGAGTCCTCCAGAGCTCACCTTCCATGGAGGAGAGAAAGAGAGGGGAAGACACTCTTGACCCCAAGGTGGGGATATCCCAGATATTCCAGTGCAAAGAAGGGAAGGGAGTTTGATTCT
This sequence comes from Baryphthengus martii, assembly GCA_013396935.1. Lineage (NCBI taxonomy): Eukaryota > Metazoa > Chordata > Aves > Coraciiformes > Momotidae > Baryphthengus > Baryphthengus martii. The sequence goes on from VWZK01020253.1 coordinate 118,122, forward strand.
ATCCTGCTTGCTCTCTTGCTCCTTCAGTCCTCTGATTTTCCTCCCACCCTATCCTCCTCCATCCACCTTTCCAGAGTGCCTCCTGCACTTGTCTTCACCCCTTCTTTCTTTCCTCTTTTTGCCATCATGTTGTTACTTTAGTATTGTAGATACTCTGGGTTATGACATAAGTTCCTGACTTGTGTTGCTTGTTCCTCCCCTTTTGCCGTCCCTTCAGAGGGAATGTGCTTCCCAGGTGCCTTGGCCAGTTCTGCTGGTTGTTGGTTTCTGGTTAACATCAGGCAGTGGTGGAGGGGTTTCAGTAAGCCCTGCCAGTCACCCGGGGCAGTGACAAAGGCTCCTGGCTGTGCATTCCCTGTGCCTGTGGCTTCACCTGCTTCTGCTCTTACCTGCAGCTTTCCAGTTTTCTTATAAAAAAATACGAGCAGGGAACTGAGACCAGAGGGCCTGAATGGGATGGGATGGGATCAGACAGAGGTTTCTTCCCCATGTCTTCACAGGAAATGAGGATACAATCATCTGTCAGCCTAAGGGAAAGGTGATTTTTAGGGAGCTGCACCTCAAACTTGGTCAAAGCCAGAAGCGGCACTCACCCTGTAGTGGTCCTCACCCCTGTCAGTGCCCATACAACGTACCAAATTTCCATCGCCCTGCCAGCATGTGCAGTTCCAGGAGCATTTTACCTCTCACTAGCCACTAAACAGAGCAACGATTCCTAGTCTTAGAAGTGATAGTTTTCACTGCAGCCTTTGTTGCAGGGATTCATTTGTACTTGGGTTTATAATTTAATAATCTCCCTCAGTCTGGTCTCATCACAACTCAAACATGTTCTGGACCTGGGTGCTTTTGATTGGGCTGGGAGAAGCCTCAAGCAGAAGTTTTTGATAGAAGGTGGCCACGGGAGGATTGAAGTCGCCAGGTCTGGGTCTATGGTACTATGTATGTATGCATGTATTTATTTAATTTTTATGCCAGTCAGCCCAGCAAGCCAACAGAACTGGGGCCATTTTATCTTTCACTTAGGTAACTGCTATAGGCTCTGCTTGCAGACATGCTATTGCTGAAAGTGTCTTTTGCTGAGGGTAGCTGAGAGGACCAGAGATCATCATGGCTTGTAGAGACTACATAGAGTTTGCTGGCTGGATAGTTAACAGAGCTCTCTGTCTGTGACTGGGAAGAAAACCAGAAGCAAAGGTCAATGGGAGACAGATGGTGTGGACTAGGAGGTGTCCAGGCTTTTTTTCCAGAACACGCTGCTTTGTGGATAAACCAGCAGGAAACTCCTGAGATGCTTAGAGTTAATTGGAGAGTGTCTGCCAGGTAAATGGAAAGAATTGTCCTATGTTGAGTTCTCTGCCTTGTTTCTCCAGTTGGTTTCTGTGCTGAGGGAGGTGAGCTACCTGTCTGGCAGCCAAATGGGAGCCATCCCACCGATGGCAGCAGAAATCTATTCCTCCAAGGAATTGTACCGGCAGATGGTGGCCAACTTGGAGCTGATGGTGAACAGATACAACAAGGTCCTGAAGACAGTCCTGGAGGTTGAATACCCTCTAATACAAGGACAGCTGCAGGATATTGACTTCAAGCTGAAAGAGGCAGAAGAAAGACTGAACTGGAAGATGGACGGTGAGCCAGCTTTGTGCCAGAAGAAAAGAGCACATACTCTTGGGTCTTGTCAGATTCCACCATGTGCCCAACCTCTGTCAACTAGTTCCCAGCTGCAGTTCCCATCAGGGCAGGGGGCTCTCCAGTAGAGCCAGCACTGGGGAGATGGACAGCCTGAAGCTTGCCTGGTTCTTTCCCTGTTTCCTTGATCTCCTGGGATTGTGGACAGGATCCTCTTCCTTTCAGATTCAGCCTGGGCTCCTGGGGAGGAGAGGCTGCCCTGTGAGTAGTTTCCCTAGGCAGGGGCAAGGTTTGGGTTTGCAAGAGCTAGCAAGGCTGAGGTTGAAGCATCAATTCACTGCCTCTGCTGGCCTGCCTGTGCCAGCCCAAGTGACTTGTTGTGTGGCTGTGCCTGTGTCCCCGAGGCACCGCTTTCTCACCCAGTTGAGCAGGGAGTGGGAACCCTTGGCCCAGCCATCTGGCACTGGGATGGACTTGTCCCTTTGAGAGCCAGGGCCACCTCGTTATCTTTTTCAGAAGGGTGAAATACTGCAGCTTGAGGTGGGGTCTGTGCCCTGTGACTTTGGGATGATTTAACCAGTGTTCTTGCTTGATCAGTTTTAATAGCAAAGCAATCAAACAATTTGTTTCCTCTTGGTGAAAGCAAACTGCTCACAGGTGGGATATAAATTTCTGTCATCAGGCTTGTGGTAGGAACAGGAACAAGCAAAGCAGAAGTCCTCACATTGAAAAACTCTTTCTCCGTTGCATGATAAAGACAAAGGGATTTTCCTGCAGATGAACCCTAAGTTCCCATGCAGCCCTCACTGGTACCTGGGTCTGACACAGCCTGTGTGCTAGAGCTATGGGTCCCTGCTCCAGTGACGGTGGAGGGGACACTCAACTTGTTGTACTCATCCTTCTCGTGCTGTTCTCTCCAGTAGCAATCAGTGGGAGATCACACCTGGGTAGAGGGGTGTGGGAACTGTCAGACATCCCCGTGGTGGTGGTACTCCTGGTAGAAAGCAGAGGCTGTGACTGTCTGTACCGTGGCTTGTTGGGGAAGGAGGGAACTAGAAGTGGCTCTGTGGGTTGGTCTGGCAAGTCTCTTGCACTAATGATGGGTGAGAAATACCTGAGACCATGGGGAAAAGGTCAGAGGCTGGTCTTGAGGGTGCACAAGAGCTTGGCCCAGCTGCTCTGAAACAAGTTGTCGGTCATCTTAATTTTCACCAGGTGTCTGGGATCACATCTCCGTGGTGATGGATGGTGTCCATGACCTCGAGTGGAGGATACAGAAAGCAAAAAATAATGTTGAGGACATCCAGACCATTGTGCGATCGTGGGTGTCACCCATATTTGAGAGGAAGGATTGTAAAAGGGAATCACCGCTAAGCCTGGAGGACTGTCAGGACCATCGGGAAAGACGTTACAGCCTTGTCAGAGAGTCTGGGCAGAGGATTCATTCACTGGTGAAGGTAAGTGGGGACCTTCCCCCGGGGTTTGTTGGCTCTTCACAGGCTTTGTGTCTCTCTCCACTCTGGTGAAAACGTCCAGAGCTGTTTCACCTTAAAATTAATTCCCTTAATTCATCTGCAAATCTAACCCAGTATTAATGAGTGAGCTGCTGTGGCTGTGCAGTGTGGAGCTGCTGTCTGGGCACTGCTGGGCAAGCAGTTCCAGGCAGGAACAGGAGCAACTGCAGCCCAGTGAAGGAGTCTGACTCCCAGTCCTGGCTGCTGTGGAGCCACTAGAGGGGAGTCGTGCATCAGGCTTTGAGATCCTGCTCACAGGAAAAATCTCCCTTGAAATATTTGCCTGGAAAAGGGTGCAGCTGCTATATCTGGCCTTTCTCTTTCAGACTTATCCCTCCATGGGAACAGTAGGCAATGCTGACAGTGTAGGGAGAAGCAGAGTGACTGGAGAAAAACTGCTGTCCAAAGCCTTGGTGCCTTCCAGGGTCTCTGCCAATGTTAAGAGTCCCCTTTGCAGGCCAGGAGAAAGTCCAAAGCTCTGCTCCTCATCTGCCCAGAGCAAGGTATTATGAATGTTAGGAACAGCACCTTGGCCTGGAGGGAGATGGACTGTAGATCCATCCCACTCCTGAGGGTCATCATCTGGCTTTAGATCCTGGAGTGAACAGGCTGACCCTCTCTGAGACACTGAACTCTTGTTACTCACCTTACTTTGCTGTCTGCAGTCAGCCCTGAACCTGTAACTCCCTTCTCTGCACACCAAACACATGGTAAGGACCTTAAAGTGCCCATGCTGTTCTGCTGCTGCAGCTGTAACAGCCTCAGCCACCTCCAGCTACCACCCAAAAGACCAGGACACTTGCTAGGTTGGCTAAGGAGAATACGGAGTTGTGGTCAAGGCAAGAAGGCTGGCACCACTGCTGTGGTGGCACTTCCGATGCTGCTCGCGGGGCAGGACCAACTGCAGAGCAGCATGAAGGTGCTGGGGAAGGAAAGGCACCATGACCTGAAACGGGATGTCCCCACGCCTCTGTCTGCTGTGCTGGTCAGACATGGAGGAGCCAGAAGCAAAGGGGCCAAGAGCTGGTCTGCTGGGTTTCCATCAAGTCTTCCAAGGGCTAGGTGAGTCTTGAGGCTGCTGAGAGAAGCACAGTGGGGGTTTGGGTAAAGGTAGGACAGCTTGATGCTGCCTTTCCTTGCCCTTCTTCCCCTGGATGAAGCCTCTGGAGTAAAGATTCAGTAAAACACCAGGGACAGGGGGACATTATGAGGACAGGGAATGGTGGAGTCTGTGAGAGGCCAGAGCCCTGACTTGCCCTGTTGAGCGTTTGGGCAAACAGCTATGACTTGTCAAGCTGGGGAGCAGCAGCTTCGGGCTGGCTGAAGCCCAGCTGGCAATGCCACTCTCCATGTCATCATCTCCTGTGCCCCCATATATGAAATGCTGCCAACACCGACCCCCCAGCAGCAGACAGTATGTGCTAATTTCTACTCCTAGACCTTATGTTTTTGAGGCTTTGCCTGTGTCGAGTGTCCCTGGGAGGCTTAGGAGAAGGAGCACTCCGAGGGCAAAGCCAGGCAGGGCACAGGGTCACTGCAGAGCCTGAGAGACTGCTGGGAGGTGCAGGGAGCAGGTACACAGTCCAGCCTTGTGGGGATGGAAAGAAGAAACCCAGAAAGGATGAGGCCCTGCTGTGACCCAGAAAATTCTGAATTTCCTGACTGGGATCTTGCCTAAGGGAAGGGAACACAATAAGCTGAGCCAACCCTTTGTCTTCTGATCCCAATCTTTATCTGTTTTTACATGATTTGTAAAGAGTTTTTACCCCTTCTTGAATTTAAAAGTTCTCTGGTCTTGAGATGACCAATTGTAGGGCAGAGGTGTAAGCAGTTCACCTTGAAGGCTTCATCCACTGAAGGTAACATTGTACGGGCCACCAGGACTGGCTGCTGCATTGAGATGAGCCTTTGAGACCCCTGAGTGCTTCCTGACCCGGGGCTGCAAAGCAGCCTCAAGCCTCATGGCCTCAGAGAAGAGGGAGGAGAACATGTTGCAGAGCTGGTAAACATCTTCTGCACTCCGTTTTCACCTTGCAATTATTTTGAGTTGTGTCAGATGACAGAGCAACCCTTTACTGTGTTTGGTTTTGGGCCCCTCACTCCAAGAAGGGCATAGAGATGATGGAGTGGGTCCAAAGGGCAGCAAAGTTGGTGAAGAGTCTAGAGCACAAATCTTCTGAGGAGTGACGGGGGGACCTGGGGTTGTTCAGCTTGGAGAACAGAAGGCTCAATGGGAGACCTTTTCTGCTCTCTACAACTCCCTGAAAGGAGGTTGGAGCCAGGCAAGGTTGGTGTCTTCTCCCAAGGAAAAAGCGATAGGACAAGTGCAAACGGCCTCATTGGCCTCATTGCATCAGGGGAGGCTTAGGTTGGACATGGAGAACAATTTTTTTCNCAAATGACCTCATTGGCCTCATTGCCAATTACCTCATTACCTCAGGGGAGGTTTAGGTTGGACATGGAGAACAATTTTTTTCCCTGCAAGGGTTGTCAAGGCCTGATCCAGGATGCCCAGGGCAGTGGTGGAGTCCCCATCCCTGGAGGACTCCACCTCCATTTAGAAGGTGTGTAGATGACGCGCTGAGGACCATGGTTTAGTGGTGCCCTGACATTGCTGGGTTGGATTTGCTGATCTTAAAAGTCTCTTCCAAATTAAACAATTCTGTGATTCTATGATTCTATGCTTGACAGGAGGAGCAAAGTGTGGTCATACCACCAGCACCAACATCTTTCTGTCTGTTTTCCCATCCCTCCATGAGGCTGGTACCTATGTACTCACTGGCATCAGTCCTTAGCTGCGGGCAGGTCTCTCGTAGGACAGACTCAGCCCTGCTGTATTTGAAGACATCTTCTTTTTCTTCTAGGAAAACCAGAGCCTCTTACTTGCAGACTCCGCATCTGACGTCTGGAAGGCCTATGTGGATTATTTGGATGAGATAGTCCTGGATGGATTCTTCACTGCCATTGAGTGCTCACTCAAGTACCTCCTGGAAAACACAGGTGACTTCTGGTCCCTCTCCCCTGGTCACGAGGGTTTCTTCAGGCTCACCAAAGGGAGGTTTCTGCTTTGTGCTCTCCCTCGTGCCTACGAGTTGCTCTCTTCTTCCTGGCTTTCTGCTGTGTCTCTTGCGCTGTCTACAGCAAGTGCTGGGGGAACCCACAGACAGGGTGGGTGACTCCATCCCCCAGTCACTGGATCGAAGCATTGCTCAGGGAGAGGGACAGTCACAACTGTGCACCATTCACAGAGATTAACGAGCAGACAAAGTTGAGGCATAATCCCGAGTGTGCACTTGGGCATCAGGCATCTCCTGCCTCCCACGCACAAAGCACCAAGATGACACAAACTTTCATTTGCAGAGGGTCTCAAGAGCTGGTTCTGCTGATAAAAGACGTGAAAGAAAAATTTCAGTCAGTGCTTGAGCACAAGTCCGGTGAAGAAATGAGATGGGTTCAGGAGTCACTAAATGAGACCTCCTGCCTAAAGGCACCATGGAGATCCACTCACTCTTTTGAGAGCAACTTGTGTCCAGCTAGAGCACATCTCCAGGAATGTTTCCATCCTGGATGCGGAGGGACACAACGTTCATAGAATCATAGAATGGTAGGAGTTGGAAGGGACCTCTTGAGATCATCTAGTTCAACCCCCCTGCTAGAGCAGGATCACCTGGGGTGAGACACACAGGAACTTATCCAAGTGGGTTTTTCGCTCTGGAGAAGGAGACTTCACAACCCCTCTGGGCAGTCTGTTACAGTGCTCTGTCACCCTCATAGTAAAGGTGTTTTTCCTCTTGTTGGCACGGAACTTCCTATGTTCCAGTTTGTGCCCATTGCTCCTCGTCCTATCCCAGGGCACCACTGAAAAGAGACTGGCCCCTTCTACTTGACACTCACCCTTCAGATAGTTGTAAACATTAGTAAGATCCCCTCTCAGTCTTCCCTTCTCCAGACTAAACAGCCCCAGGTCTCTCAGCCTTTCCTCATAAGAGAGATGTTTCAGTCTCTTAATCATCCTCATAGCCCTCCACTGGACCCTCACTAGTACTTCCCTGTCCCTCTTGAACTGGAGAACCTGAAACTGGACACGATACTCCAGGTGTGGTCTCACTAGGGCAGAGTAGAGGGGGAGGAGAACCTCCCTTGACCTGTTGGACACGCTCTTCTTAATGCACCCAGGACACCATTGGCCTTCATGGCCACAAGGGCACATTGCAGGCTCATGGATAACTTATTGTCCACCAGGACTTTCAGGTACTTCTCTGCAGAGCTGCTTTCCAACAGTTCAAACCCTAACCTGTACTGGTGCAGAGGGTATCAGAACATCAGCTAGTTTCTAGTATCTCCTCCATCTTGTGTGTCAGACACAACGTCAGCGGACCCAGTGAATGGGTGTCTGCGATCACACCTGCCTAGTGTCCCTATGGGGCATGTGAGCATCTTGTGATGGGATGTTAGTGGTGGCTTAAGATCACTTTTCTCTCTTTGAATCCTGACATCTCTGCTCTTTTCTACCAGATCCCAAGGCAGGCCTCCCTCCCTTGTTTGAGGTGCAGCTGAATTTGGTGATCCCAGATTTAGTATTTCATCCCTCCTTGGACCTTGGCACAAACGATAGCTTCTATGACATTGTGGAAAGTCTTCTCAATGACATCTACCGGATCTCATCACTGGTGCCCAGGCTGGCAGAGCACAGCGGCTTTCTCCACTATCAGGTCTGTGGCTTTGGAGCTCCCTCATGCTGTGTGGCAATGAGGAGGTACCACATTGCTCCTTCATTACTGTGCTCTCCTCTCCTGTCCTAGGATGACATGGAGGACATGGCTGATCTGGCTGACATGCGCCATGACCTGATGGCACGTGTGCAAGCTGTGATGGTGGCCTGCTGCGATTACCGCAGTGCCTTTGACCACTACTCCTACCTCTATGCGGAAGACAGAAAGGAGTTCTGCCACCAGTTCCTCCTCTACGGGCACATCCTCACTGCTGCAGAAATTGAGGCCCATGCAGAGGAGGGGATCCCTGAGACGCCTCCCACGCTGCAGCAGTTCAGAGAGCAGATCGACTCCTATGAGAAGATCTATGAGGAGGTGAACTGCATCGAGCCCACCACCATCTTCCAGAGCTGGATGAAAGTTGATGCTCGGCCTTTCAAGGCATCCTTGCTGAATATCATTAAAAGGTGGAGCTTGGTGTTCAAGCAGCATCTCATGGACCACGTCACACACAGGTAAGAGCTGTTACTGCCTCCTCTCTCTGGGATCTATGCTGACCAAAGAGGGTTTCACTTGTCTTGGTTGGGCTTTATTGTTTCACACTGATAACCAATAGTCTAATAGAGGAAGAAGAGCAGGGGCCCGTATTGCATTCCAATGCCATCACTCCTCCAGTATCTCCCAGCCCCTGGTGTCTGCTGGGAACCGGTATAACCGAGTGTGTAAAGTGGAACTAGTTCTGTTGACTTGGTACCGCTGACATCCCATGAGCTTGACGCTTCTGGGATGTGGTGTTCTATAGAACATCTGTTCGTCTGTTCATCCTGATCCAACTAATCTAATCTCTACTCGGGCTTTGTGCTTTGTTGAATTCACATTAACCGTCAGGAAAGCTGCATGAACGCCGTGAGATACTTGCTCTGTTTCTAAATGTATTGCTTGTCTGAGTGCACTCTGTGTGGTTAAAAAAAAAACAAACAAAACCACTTCAGGTTGTCTGGCAGGAGCAGTCATGAGGAGGCTGTTTCAAATTTTGAATTAATGTGTGCTCCCTACTCTGAAGAGCTGCTCAGTTGCCGAGTCTTTATTTAAGTAGCCGCAACTGAAGGATGTCGTAGGTCTGGGAAGCTTACACAGAAGTGTTTACAGACAACTGAAGCAGTGGAGGCTGCTGCATGGGGTGGGTGATACAGTCTCTTGTGTTCTTCTCAGCACCGTAATTCTGTTAGATAATTTCTGCGCAAAGAAGTTTTTGTGTAGCTTAGAACAGGCATTTTGGAGTTTTTACCGAGTCCCTGATTCAGCAGTTCAGTCTTTATTAGGTGAAGTATTTAAGGATACATTTTGACCCAGCAGCATCCGCAGAATTTAAATGGGTACTTAAAAGGTAAGAGTTTTGAGAAGAGAGTGGCAGTGCTGTAAAGGACCAGAGATCCAGAAGCATATCGTGCCTCTGCTGACAGTGCCCAGTAGCTGGTGAGATTAAGAACAGGGTAACCAGGCAGGGAAACTTCCCTCCAATACTCTGCTTGTCTCTAATGATTTATAGCTCAAGCACTTTGAGACAGGGATCATGCCTTTGGATTTCAAGACCTGGATGGATTTTTTTTTTTTTCTCCCACAAACATTTGGTTGCTTTTCTGAACTACTGTGACATTTGATCATCCACATCCTCCTGCAGCAGGGAGTTACCCTGTGAAATAAATCGGTGCGTGAAGCGCAATCCTTGTTTGTTGTAGCTTTACAATGTGCCAGGTTCACTAGGGGATCTCGATTTCCTGTATTGGAAGAGATGAGATGAAAAACTCATCTTTCAAACACACCTTCCAGACCACTTCTGAGCTCACAGGTCTCCATTATACTCCTCCTCAGATACCTTTTCCCCAACCTGAAAAGTTGTGACCTATTTATCTGTTCGTTGTAGTCCAGCTGCCTGGTGTAAGGCCGGTCGTTATTTAATAGCTCTCGTTCTGTGCTTTCCCACTCTGTGTTGAATAGCTTGGCCGACCTCGACGAGTTCATAAAAACTGCCAAAAAAGGTTTGAGCAAAAAGGTGGAAAAAGGCGATTACGATGGTTTGGTGGAGATTATGGGTTATCTCCTGGCTGTTAAAGAAAGGCACAGTGTCACAGACGGCATGTTTGAGCCCCTGAAGCAGACCGTCGAACTGCTGGAGACCTACGAGCAACCCCTGCCAGAGGAAGTCTATCAGCAACTGGAGGTGGGTGGAAACTTGTGGTGGACACACCAAATTGCTGAGGAGCAGATACCAGAGAGAGCGTGAGCTTAAGAGCATTGCAGGAATATTTAAGACCCCGCTCCCTGTCATTAGAGGGCCTCAGTGGATAGTGTTTTGCTATTATGGGATGTGCCTTAATAGCTCTAATTTTTGGAGTTATATTGAGATTTTTCTTTTAAAGCAGAGATTAAGCCTTTTGTTATGTATGAAAAACATAGAATTGCCTGTTCCAACTCCCAGCAATTACTCTTGAAAAAAATTAATGCATTTTCAAATACATCTGTTAATTAGGGTGAATTATAATTATTTTAAAATAAGCCAATTCTTGGCAACTGTGGAGATGGGAAGGATAATTTTGGCAGAGGAGTTGCTTTCTCATAGGACTTCAGTCCTCCACTGGGTCTGGAAGACCAAATCTGCTTGACCCAGAGGACATCACTGGGAGCAGATTATGAAAGTATGTTGGCATTTTTCCGCATCTGGCTCTGGTGAATCATTTTGTGCGTGTGTGTGAATTTCTTTCAGTTCTGGAAAGGGGACAATGATGTGGAGGTTAGAAAGACTGTGAGATGCCCTGCCAGCCTTGGGGAACAGGACAGAAACACTGGCAACAACCAATATGTTGCAGTGGAAAAGTATGTGGTGACATGCTGATGGGTACCCTATAGTCATGGGATGCTGTGGGCAGAGGGCTCTGTGCAGGACACAAGATTTAAAGAAGAACCTTCTGGAGAGAAGTTCCTGCCTTATGTGCCTGTACAGCAAAGGCTGCAGTTCTCAACTGCAGGCTTGGATGGGAGAGGAGTGGAGTTTAGCAGTCTCCTGGTTTTCTGCTTGTGCAGCCGTGATCTGTGGGTGGTCGGGTTACCAAATCTGGAAAAGATACCTAGGTCCCTACAAACTCCCTGAAAATGAGGAAAGCTGCATTGCATGGATGCTCTGACTGCTGCAACGGCTTCAGTTCAGCATAAAACATGGTCCTGTGGGGAATCTGGCTCTGATAGTTCCTCTGCCCAAGAGCTGCTTGTTTGGTGCCTGTTTGTGCAAATACATTCAAACAACTGATGGATTTTTCTGATAGCAGAAATGAGGCATGTAGGACAGCCAGTCAGGTGTAGGAGATAACAAACCAGTTCTGTTCTTTCTGGCAAATGACAACAACACTTAGTTGTGTGATTCATTCACCCCAGTATATGGTGGGAAAATCAGAAATAAGTTCCTCTAGGTTACTGCTTCCTCCATGGCTGTGGAGATGGATGGGCTGGAGCTGGTAGTTTGTATGAAAGGGACAAGGGAGCAGCTCCGTGTGTGTCCTGCTGTGGTCGTGGATAGTGGTTCCTGTCGAGACTGGAATATAAAGTTCCAGAAAGAGATGACTCAGGAGGGCCTGACCTCGCTCTAGCCACCTCTACTGCTTCAGAACTTCTTTCCATAGTGTTGGTGAGTTTCCATCAATCTCCTTAACTATGTGAACTGGGAAGAAAAGAAACCCAAAGTCTTTCCTGTAGGCTTGCACTGTACATGGGGAAGTGGGATATCCAGCCGAGCCCTTTCTGGGCTGAGGATATGGCTGAAGAAGCCTAGTGAGAAGAAATAATATTCTTTTTTGGAAGAAAATCCCAGGTGCAGAGGGTGGATTGTCAGCAGTTCTGCAGACTTGCAGCTTGGATGCTGACCTGAGAAAGAAACTCGCCCTTTTTAGTACTAATATTACATACACAGGTGGGAGGGGTTTGCCCCAGAGAGCTCTCTAGAAGTTATTCTGATATAACAGCTTCTTCTACTCTAAAAGCTGACAGGAAATTTCCCAGGCTCTGTTTCTTAATTAGCCCTGGGAAGCCGGACGATCTGATGAGTATCCACAGCATGTTCTCCGGCCTTCAGCCACTCCCAGCAGGCTCTGGGGTTTGGTGTTGGGATCACTGTTCTCTCTTGAGCACTGAACCACGCTGGGAACCCAGGATCGAGTCTGGGACCCTTCTTCTAAGTTATTGAACATATTTTTACAATAAGAGCAGTCAGTTATAAGGTCTCCGTCTTCATTAGTCTTCAAAATTGTGAAAAACTGGGAAGCTTTATCCCAAATTGTGTATTTAGCCTTCACATCACGACAAAACTTCCTTACAGTTTTACACATGGAATCTGCTGCTTTTTCTGTTTGGTGATTATCCATAAACAGAACAGACGCGTCTAATACCAAATAGCAAACACTGCCTACCAGCACTGAAATTGTGCTTGCAGGAGCTGCCAGAAAAATGGAGCAATATAAAGAAGCTGGCGGTAGCTGTGAAGCAGCATGTGGCTCCTCTGCAGGCGAACGAGATGATGGTTCTGCGCAAGAGCTGTGCGGCATTTGATGTTGAGCAGCACAGATTCAGAGAGCGATTTCGGAAAGAAGCACCATTCAGGTACAGGCAAATTACAGCATCAGAGGTGCCCTGAGGAAAAAAAAAAAAAGCTTTATGGGATCATCTCGGAATGTCTTGAGAACGTTCTCTCAAGTCTCTACGTGCATTTCCTACCTTCTCACAGCACTGTATCTGTTATGCCCGGGGTGTTTTGTCCCTGGGAACGCTGTCCAGTGTTAGCAAAAGGTTGCATTTGGATGCTGAATGCACAGTGTCGTTTTAAAGTGACGTCAGCGGTGCCACGTGGCTGCACCATCAATGTGTACTACAAACGTTTCATCTCTGCTCTGTCTCTTAGAGGCTCTGTTTGTTTTATGTTTTCTTTAGAAGTCGTTACAATATCACTTACGAAAAATAAACATTTCTTTCTAGGTTTGATGCTGAAAAGCCTTATCAACTGCTGGATGCAAAGCACATTGAGATTAAAAAAATGGAGTCAGCCATGACCTCGATTTATGAGTCAGCTGGTCTGTTTGAAGTCATGGTGCCAGATTATAAACAACTGAAGCAGTGCAGAAAGGACTTATGTCTTCTGAAAGAGCTCTGGGATATGATCTCCCTTGTGAACACTAGCCTTGATGACTGGCAGACCACCAAATGGGTGGATATTAATGTGGAAAACATGGATCGGGAGTGCAGGAAGTTCGCGAGAGAGATTCAGAATCTGGATAAGGAAATGAGGGCATGGGACACTTTCACTGGACTGGGCAGCAAAGTGAAGAACATGCTGACGGCCCTGAAAGCTGTGGCGGAGCTTCAAAATCCTGCCATTAGAGAGAGACACTGGAATCAACTGATGCACATGACAGGCGTGAGGTTTGTGATGGACTCGGACACCACACTGGCTGACCTCCTGAAGCTCAACCTGCATAACTTTGAGGATGAGATTCGTGGCATTGTGGACAAAGCAGTGCGAGAGATGAGTATGGAAAAAGTCCTGAAGGAGCTAAAAATGACTTGGAGCGTCATGGAGTTTCAATATGAGCCTCACCCCCGGACGAACATTCCGTTGCTGAAGTCAGATGAGGAACTCATTGAAACTTTAGAAGACAACCAAGTGCAGCTGCAGAATTTACTGACATCCAAATATATTGCTTTCTTCTTGGAGGAAGTGTCTGCATGGCAGAGGAAGCTGTCCACCGCGGACTCTGTCATTTCTCTCTGGTTCGAAGTGCAGCGTACGTGGTCTCACTTGGAGAGCATATTCATAGGCTCAGAAGATATACGGGCACAGCTTCCCAAGGTATGAAACCCCAAATCCTATCTTTCCCTTTGGAAATTGTTGAAGAAGAGCCTCCATTATATGACATAGGTTTATCTGTAATGCCAAGCTCCCCAAAGCAGGGCTTTTCTCCTGCTGCTTTGGTTTTTTGGGTTTTTTTAGAGGCTCCCTTACTGCTATGGTAGTTTCCCAAGTGCTGCCCCAGGCTATTTTGTGCTTGAGCCATGCTGAGAAGCTCATTTTTCACTCCTCCACTGCTGCATAGCAAATACAAACTTCCTGGAGACTGAGCCCAGGGCTGCCGAGTTCCTTCAGTACTGCAAACTTCCTTCAGTGCTGCAGGCGTGTTCCCTCCTTCATCTGAGGAGAGAAGACTGGGATAGTTACTCGTACATTGTGAGCCGTCAAACCAGAACTGGACCAGGCGGCTCTGGCAGCATCCCCTTCCCTTCCTGTAGTGCTGGTGCAGGGAGAGAGCAGCTGTTTTCCATCTACTGCTTTGGAAAAAGGAACAGAGTTGTCATTGGTGACCTCCTTAGGGATGTCTTCCGAGTTCAGCTCCCAGTCTTATTCCAGATTCCCTTGATTATTAAGAAAATCTTCCAAGCTGATTCCTGGCCCTGCTGGACCACTTTTAGCTGTGCTGGGGAATCACAGAGTCACAGCATGATAGGGGTTGGAGGAGACCCCTGGAGATCATCTTCTCCAACCCCCTGCTCTAGCAGGGCCACCCAGAGCAGGGAGCCCAGGATCACATCCAGGCAGGTTTGGAATCTCCAGAGAAGGAGACTCCACAACCTCTCTGGGCAGCCCGGGCCAGCCTGACACCCTCACAGGAAAGAAGTTTTCCTCCTGTTCAGGTGGAACCTCCTGGGTTCCAGTTTTGTGCACATTGCCTGTTGTCCTATTGGTGGGCACCACTGAAAAGAGTCTGGCCCCTTCTACTTGACCCCTGCCCTTTAGATACTTATCAGCATTGTTCAGATCTGCTCTCAGTCTTCTTGTCTCCAGGCTAGACAGCTACAGGGCTCACCCCTCCCTTGTCACAGAGATGCTCCAGACCCCTTAGCATCTTTGTAGCCTCCACTGGACTCTCTCCAGTACTTCATTGTGTCTCTTGTACTGGGGAGCCCAAAACTGGACACAATGCTTCAGATGTGGCCTCACTAGGGCAGAGTGGAGGGCAGGGAGAACCTCCCTCGACCTGCTGGTCACAATACACACCACGGGTCTCCTGGGGTGTATTGTGAGCACATTGCTGGCTCATGGAGAACTTGTTGTCTACCATCACTCCCAGGTCCTTCTCCACAGAGCTTTTTTCCATCAGGTCAACCCCTCACCTGTACTGCAGGAGGTTATTCCTCCCAACCTGTAGGGCCCTATACTTGCCCTTGTTGGACCTGCCTTTCACTCATGAGTGAGCTGCAGTTGACTGTATTACTGCTGTCCACATCTACATGCAGCAGCACTGCCAGGGCAGTGTGCACAGCCAAGGGACACCCAGACAAAACAGCACACTGTCTCCATTTCTTCACTCTGGTCTGCTTGGACTCTTTCTCCTCCTGCTTTGGCACACTACACTTACTGGGCAATATCAGGTGCTAATAACCAGTGCCCTGGAGGCTTCACCATGTGCCAAGGAGCTGCTCATACCCAACAGCGATCTAATGGCATGTATTGAAATCACATCGTGATTTAAGTCTGCATTCTGCTGGGCAGCTCTCTGCATCTCAGTGTCCATCTGGCACAGGGCATGAATCAAAAACATTTTCCCTTCCCTAGAAGAAAAGAAACTGAAAGCCTATGGAGGCTGGACCTCCTCGGGATGCATCCAGGGCTGAGGGGACAAAGTGCTGGAAGAGGATGAGGTGCACATCTGAAGCTGGCTACATGGCTTGTGTGTAGGGAGGGCTCAACCCTTCAGCCCGAGCCTTTCTACTGGGGCTGAACACAGGTTAATGTGGAAGTGTTACCAGGAGGAGAGCTTGGAGCACTTTTATTCAGTGTCCTGGCTCCCTCAGGAGGCCTGGCTTGGGAAGAAGGGAGGAGCAGAGATGTTTTGAATATAGTCTTATTTATTCTTCATTGTCTAGCTCTGGAAAATTTAGGATCCCTGTCAGGTGCAGAGCATAATTGCCAGCACGCTCTTCTGCTGCCATTGTGGGGTTTCCACAGCCTTACTCAAGGCAAGGAAGGGCTCTCCTCTGCAAGTGTCGTCATACTCATTGCAGGGATGGGCTCGAGGACTCCTATGTTGTAGAAAGAAGCCAAGAGTGAGCTCACACGCAGCTGGAGTTGGGAGCCTTACCACCGTAGAGGAGCATTTCCTGCTGTGGCCAGGGAAACGGTATTTTGTCTGGATGCAGGAGAGGAAGAGTTCTGAGGAGGCATTCAAAGGGAAATACTATCCCATGAAGATGGTTAGTCCTAGGCATTGGCCTCTGCATGGTTCACTTTATTCATGACCCCTTTGGGATACAGTAAGAAGGTGGTGAGTGCTAGTCTGGAAACTTGTTTCAGACACATGGCTGGAAGAACTCTTCTGAAATGGTAGAGGGGGTCCCTCTGCACTGGATAGGAGGCTCACTGCAAAGACTCCTTCACCTCAACCAAAAGGCAGCACCCAGAGATGAGATCTTTTAGCACTAGATCGGTGTTTAACCATGAATGTGTTCCTTGGGTTGCTTTCTAGGATTCCAAACGCTTTGAAGGGATTGATGTGGATTTTAAAGAACTGGCCTATGAAACTCAGAAAACCCCAAATGTCGTTGAGGCCACCAATAAACCAGGTCTGTCCCAACAACTGGAGGACATTCAAAGTAGGTAGGTAGAACTTTGAAAATCACAGGGTTTTGGCAGAGACTGGGATCAATTCTAATAAATCCATTTAACCTGTGATCCAGAGCTTTCTTCCTAGACTGTGCATCCCTTGCATTTGCAAGTTGCAGCATTTCTGATCTTTCTTGAGTCTTTTTTATTTGTGATCCATCACCCTGAGGCCCCCAAAGTGGAGTCTGGCTTTGTGTATGTGCAAACTCTCATCCTGAAGGCTGATTTGCACACATCCAAAGCTGCTTCTAGTAACACGTGGCCTCACTGCCACACCAAATACAGTGTCTAAAGTATCTATTAGAATAGTAGAATCGTAGTATCATCTAGGTTGAAAAAGACCTTCAAGATCATTGAATCCAACCAATAACCTTACTCTACATGTCCACTGCCAAGCCACGTTCCTAAGCACCACATCTACACAACTTTTAAACATGGCGAGGGATGGGGATTCCACCACTGCCCTGGGCAGCCTGTTCTAAGTATTGACAACCCCTTCAATGAAACAAGAGTTCCTCATGTCCTACCTAAACATCCCCTGCTGCAACTTGAGACTGTTTCCTCTCTCATCTTATGACTTGTTCTTTGGGAGAAGAGGCTGGCAGCCACTTGGCTCAACCCTCGTTTCCAGGAGTTTTCAGGAGTGAGAAGGTCTCCCCTGAGCCTCCTTTTTGTCAGACTAAATAGCCCCGGTTGCTACAGCCACTTCTCACAAGACTTGTTCTCTAGACCCTAGTTAGCAGTCCAGGCTGGGATATCTGCAGCAGAGCTAAGCCTATGTTCTTTAATTTATGAAATTATCTCTGCATGTATATCCCTGACATATGGTGTAACTGGAGTCTCTGAGAAAGACCTTAGTGCCCCGAGATAGAGGCACATCTCATCTAATGTAGGAGCTAGTCTACCTGGAACGCACGTACAAGTTAATTATAGCTGTAGTGTAAGTAATAACTAGCCATTTAAAATAAAGATTTATTTTGTTTTCTGATCGACTGAGGCCAATGTTTCTCAGAGAGGACGAGCTGTGTGTTATTTATGAACTTTGTAGTCTCAGCAGCAGTTTAGCACATGAACGCTGAAAGATTCATTTTAGATCGCAGCAAACAAGTTTCCTTTCAGGCTTTGGAACACAGAAAAGCTGAGTAGGTCTGAATCAGACTTTAAAATGCAGCTCATTAGAATAAAAGCAGTTATGGAAACTTTCATCCCAGTGTGAAATCACCTGCAGCAGTTTTGGGCCTGTCTAAAGCAGCAGGTCAGCTGCAAACCCTTTCTAGCCTCTTCTTCCACCTGCCTTTTTGCTTTTTTTTATGAGGCTTCTCTGACTCTTTGGCTGCTTGACCCTTGGAAGTAGAGAAAGATCGACGAGTTACTATTTGCTGTGTTGATCTATGTGGAAAATGCTGCAGAGGACCAGCTACAGGATCAGTTCCTGTCTGGAATTTCCCCAGGGTAGGGGAGAATCTGCTTGATAACCCAAACTGTAGCATGAAACATGAAAGGATATTTACCTGCCTGTCCGAGCTCTGTTTATCTGCTTTGTTTCCCCAGGTTGTCTCTGTGTGAGAAAGCTTTGGCTGAATATTTGGACATGAAGAGGTTGGCCTTTCCCAGATTTTACTTCATTTCTTCTGCAGATTTGTTGGATATTCTCTCCAATGGCACCAACCCACAGCTGGTAAGCCTTGTACTGCATCACCTTTGCGTTTTCCAGCTGTCAGTAGTATAGTGGTGGAAGACGGTGTCTTGGGACTCTCCTGTAGCTTATCCTTCCTTGAGTGCTTTTTCTCCCATCCTCACTTGGATTAATAATAATTCTTTCACAGCTGGCCTTCATCTGTCATCTTTGAAAGGCAACACGTGCACTCTGCATTGTCTGATCTAACCCTGGTGTTGTTTGCAGATGGTTCTGAAAGCACTGCACAGAGTAAAGCTATGGTTTTGATGCCGTAAAATAAGTGGTTTTGTTTCTGCTGGGATACGGTGAGGTTGAAGAAAACCATTTTTCTTGAGAATCTCAGCCAAAATTTGTTGCTGATCTTGGATCCCCAACCTGGGATGTCACCAAACAGCATCTGCTGTTCAAAGAGCCACAGACTGGGCATTCAAATGTGGAAGTGCTAGCAACTGATGGCTTGGAGAGGTCCCTTTTTTTATTAGGCAAAAGAGGCATTTGTTAGTTAGCCACATCCCCATGCAAAGGCCTTTGGGATGCACTGGGGATAGGGGGAGGGAAGAACACAACCTGAAAGAGGTAAGACAGCTGGTGGTCAGAGAACGGCTCTGACAAGCAAGTAGATCTATTGAGTTATTCATCCCTGTGCAGCTCAGGGGCCAGACTGGGAGTCTGATCTCCTGCGCTGGGCTTCTGAGCCATCTGACTCAGGAGGCTTCTCCTCTCCAGGCTGGATTTCTGGGAATGGTGCATGAATGCCAGGTGTGGAGAAATCACTCCAAATGTACCGTTCCTTCTGATGACTTTGGTGGATTGCTGGATCGTAAAATCATAGAATGGTTTGGGTTGAAAGGGTCCTTAAAGTTCCACCCGCCCTGTCATGGCCAGGGACACTTCCCACTAGACCGAGTTGCTCAGAGCTCCATCCAACCTGCCCTCCAGGGAGGAGGAATCCACAGCTTTTCTGGGCAACTTGTGCCAGTGTCTCCCGACCTTCACAGTAAAGAATTTCTTATTAATATCTAATCTAAATCTCCCCTCTTTCAATTTAAAACTGTTACTCATCCTGTCATTACCTCCCTGATAAAGAGTCCTTCCCAATCTTCCTTACAGGCCCCCTTTAAATACTGAAAGACTACAGTAAGGTCTCCCCGAAGCCTTATTTCCTTCGGGCTGAAACCCCCCAACTCTCTCAGCCTGTATTCAAAGGGGAGGTGCTCCAGCCCTTGGATCATCTTTGTGGGCTTCTCTGGACCTGCTTGAGCGAGTCTACATCTTTCATGTCCATCAACCTGTGGAGGAACTTATAGTAACCTTCCCTTTTTAGGATTTCCTAAATTTCCTGTGCTCTTTCCCCTGCCCTTTCCCAGAGGAGCACAGGTATTTCCCGACCCCCAGTGGGCAGAGGTGGCAGGATTCAGTCCTACAGCGTCAGGGTTGATTATTTGCGCTACAGGAGGAAACCTTGACCACTTTGCCTGGCAGCGCTGTGCTCTCGCTGGTGTTGTTTGGGATGCATCATTTCTCCTGAGGCTGGCATGTAAAACTGTTCACAGTGAATGGAGAGTGTTGGATAAGGAATTCTTTGTTCCAGCTTTCAGTAGCAAATCATCTCACCTGGTTTAAGCTTCTCATCATTTTCAACATTGATGTGAGCGTGTGAATGGAGCAGGTTTTCATGGTTTTTTTTGGAAATGCTGTTGTTCACCTCTGACCTTTAACATGGTTTGTATCTGTTTCTGCTGCTGGGTGATTTCAACCCGCAGAGTATCATAAAAACATCATTGATTGATACTTAAAATGGAGAGGAAAAAAACCCACAGGAAGCAAAGGAAAGGTACTGTGTAGAAATGCTCCATGGAGTACGAAGAAATTCCTGACGTTTTCTGCTATTCAAAACTATTTACAATAAAAGCCAAGTAAATGTCAAGTAACATCATACATGGATATGCTCTCAGCCTTTCCACTGTCATTTCAAAGTCTGATAATTCCTGAAGGAGGATTAAATACACAATGATATTATGCTCTTGAACTGAATATTGAACTTGTGCCGATTCAGGTGTATTCAGGGCTCCAGCAGCAGGATTGCACCAAGTGTGGGAGCGTGTCCAAAGCCCTGCAGACTGGCCAGGGTTAGGGAATGGACAGCAGGGAGTTGCAAACAGAAACTTCTAGATGTAAGAGAAGGTTTCTGTGGTTTATTAAGGATTCAGAAGGAGACGTGCTTATCTGGGGGAAAACTGAGTACACTTTACATCTCAGAGATACTTAGCGCCTTCCAGGATTTGGCCCTGCTTGAATGTGTATAGGAAGCCTACCAAGCTATGTCCACCTTCAGGACAGCTTGTGAGAAGAAATGTTGTTATGCTCTGCAAGTCAATGAGTCAAAATCAAAAGGCCACGTCCATTCATCTTTCTCTGAAAGCATCAGAGCGCCAGGCAGCGCAGGCTGGTCTCATTTCTCATCCCACCCATGGGAGTCTGTCCACTTCCCTGTCTTGGGCTGTCATGAAGAGGGGCAACTCCTGCCTGCGACTGCTTTGTGAGCTGACCTCTGCCATGGGAACAGCAGTCCTGGGAGAAGCCCATCTTGGTTGGCAGTGATGTGTGACACACGTAGTGATGTAGTTGTGTGTTATATAGTGATCTGTAAGAAGCACTGGTGACCTTCTCAGCTCCCAACAGGCAGCTGCTGAGGTTGAGAGCCCGCAGCAGTGTTGTCAGCATTGCCCTGTTGGCTTTCAAATTCAACTGGGTGTGAACAGGAAAGGACTTCTGGAAGAGCACTTTTGATCAAGATGGGTGTTTTGTAGGAGGCCTGGGCTGTTGAGCTGTTTATCATGAGGCCTGGGCAGAAATAAAGGTCTTTTTTCTCCATAGAGAAGAATTCAGGAGTTTTCATTGGCACAAAATTGATTTATAGTAGTGAAAAAATGGGAAGGTTTGTATTGAAGAAAATTCCACAGTGTGCAGAGAACAGGGTGAGGTGGAGCAGTGGCTAGAGACCTCTCATCACTACTGTAGGGAAATTTGGGCTAGGAAGTCATGCTATATTTGAATGTCTTCTGTACTTTTGCCCTGTATTGGGACATTTCCAAAAGGGGAAATAGGATTTATTAAGGCGGATCTGTTTTCTAAGTGATATAGAAATAGGTGGAATCATTGGGAGAGACGGTAAGAGGCTTGTGCTGGCAGTATCCTGGCCATGCACGAGAAGATGTGGTGTTACCAAGATGTTCAAGATCATGCTTTGTGAACATACTTGTGCCTGTAACATGTGTGGTGATCTCCATTTTACTTGTCTGGTCTCAATCACTTTATTTATACCATTCCTTCTGCAGGTGCAATGTCATCTTCCAAAACTCTTTGATAACTTGGCCAAGATGAAATTTCAGCTGGACTCTGAGCAAAAGCCAACCAAGGTTGGCCTGGGAATGTACAGTAGAGAGGAGGAATATGTCAGCTTCAGTGAACCCTGTGACTGCAGCGGGCAGGTGAGAGGGAAGAGCTTGTCTGTCAAAACTGTCCAGTGGCATCTGCTCTCTAGCCCCTTGTGTGGGCATCTGTTGCCAAGACGTTGTAGAGCTGCACCGCTCTTCCTTTATGCGTGAGGAAGGCTGGAGAAGATGGTGGAAACTTAATTTCTCCTTATACCACAGTCCTTGGTAGCGCTCTGGAGAGGTCCTCACTAAGGTGGGGCATAGATATCGCTATGCCCCTGTGGGAGAAGGGGCTGTGGACTTTCTCTAACTGTTTTGTTGTTTTTTTTTTTTAATTTGGATTTTTCTAACACATTTTGAAGGTTAGTCTTACAGCTTGTTACAAATATCCATGGCGGGGGGGGATGCAGATAGAAAATAGACTAAGCTCTTCCATAGTACCTGTGTATGGGTGTCTTTTGAAAGAGGAGGCTTTGCTTCCTGTTTTCCAAATCTTCCTTTTTCATAGAATGAGATAAAGTACAAAATGTAAGAATCAAGCTACTGCTCAGTTTATCTGTCCCTGTAGTTGCACCTTTCTCCATGGACTATTATAGGAAGCTCAAGAATATAATACCAGCTCTAAGCTCCCCAGTGACGGAGCTTGCTGCGTATCAGCTGTCTTCTCAGTTAGAGCTTTGCCTGTGAAATACTAAATTCATCGGGAACTGTGTTCCCAAGTTCAGCAGCAGCTTTCTCCTGCTGCTGGCAGATTGTGCCCAAGTCTCAGGAGTGATTCTGTCATGGCCCGGAGGTGGAACGCACCAAAGCAGGTTACTCGGTGGTGGAGTTCACTTTGGTTTCTCCCATAGCTGGAGTTCAAGAAAAATCTGCCTTGTGTTCTTGATGTCTAGAAATAGTTGCTAATCCTTCAGTACCAGAATTGTTCATGCAGTCTGAAGGAGGCTGTGAGGCTTGTTTAACTCAGATTTGAGATGCTTGTCCTGTCCCCTATCTTCACTAATTACCAAAGGTGATTAAGAAGATCAAATGACTGTGATTTAATCTCTTTTCCAGGTTGAGGTCTGGTTGAATCACGTACTAGACAGCATGAGGGCTACTGTGAGAGACGAGATGACGGAAGCTGTCATGGCTTATGAAGAGAAGCCAAGGGAACAGTGGCTCTTTGACTACCCTGCCCAGGTATCTGCCACTCCTCCTGACCTCCATTCTGGCTGGCATGTGGGAAAGGCAGGTCCTGACTTCTCCTCCAGTCCTGCCCTTCCCTTCTTCCAGTAATGGCCTCTAGCTGTGGAAGGGGATATTTCTGACCTCCACTGTGCTGTCCAGTAGAGAGGAAGGATGAGTTGTCCTTTATCCTGGCAATCTCCTGGCAGAGTTTCCAGGCTGAGCTCCATGCTCTGATTGGGGGTCCAGGGAGGACACACTCTTGGTTGGGTTACAGAGCTTGGGGTCTTGGGCAGTGCATGCTGCACCCTGTGTGTCCCAGGAAGTCTGTACACCCACAGGAGCAAAAGATGCAGCAGAAAAACAGAGAGGTGAGGCCTAATGAGAGAAAAGAGCCCCTCAGATCCACCTCTGACAGTCTTGTGGTCTCCAACTCTTCCTCTTCTGCTGTGTCAGGCACGTAAAAGGTGTTTATATACTAATAAGTAGCTCCTAAATGTGTCTACTACCGGTATTAGGCTTTAAATTAATGTCATGGGGCAGATCCCTGTTGTCCTGTCTACTGTGATTACTGTATGAAAAAATATTTAATTTCATGTCACCAATACTTCATCCTTGATCTCCCTGTGGATCAGACACTCTTGAACATAAGGAAACTCTGGTGTTTTTCCTAATACTGAGCCACCCCTTTTCCCTAGGTGGCTCTTTCCTGCACCCAGATCTGGTGGACCACCGAGGTTGGGATTGCCTTTGCCAGGGTGGAGGAAGGCTACGAGAATGCGATGAAGGAATATCACAAGAAGCAAGTGACCCAGTTGAACACGCTTGTTACCATGCTGATCGGGCAGCTCTCCAAGGGTGACAGGCAGAAAATCATGACCATTTGCACCATTGACGTGCACGCTCGGGATGTGGTGGCGAAGATGATAGCACAGAAGGTTTGTGTTTGCAGCTCAGCTTGCTACTGTGTGGGGTGTTGGAGTGGGGAGTTCAGGAGCATAGGCTGACCACAAACCCATCTCAGTGGGAGATACGTGACTGAATGTACTTCTGCCTCCTCACCACAAACATTGGAGAAGGCCCCTGCAAGCCTGCAGTGCTCTTGCAGTGCGTGCAACACCAACGAGCTTGGTGTTTGCCACAGATTCACACCGGGAACGAGAACGTGGCCCCATGTCCTGTTGCCAAGAAACGTAGTGGTGGATGGTGGTGTTGTGTGGGGAGGCTGCTGGATGCGGTCTCAGTTGTGACTTTAGAAAGTACCAAAAAAAAAAAGCATTCAGACTTTTTTTTTCTTTTTTTTTCATTAGTCGTCTTGATCTGGGATGGGGCCACAGAGACTTCTTTGGCATTGCCTTGTCCTACACACTTCCCCCATGTTACTACCCCATCTTTGATACTGTGCCTTGCAAGTGTCCAGTCTTGCATGTGGGAAGGTGCCCTGAGTGTGCTGGGTTGTGGCTCTACCCTCATCTGTGTCCTCCCGGAGACAGCTAGGCTGCTTGCAGGGTTTCTGTCTTCAAGACTCAGCTGGGCTTGGAGATGCCTTGTTCCAGTTTTTGGTAAAGCAATCTACCTCCTGGGCCTGCCTGATGGTTGTGCAGAGTGCTGGCCATGCCTGTCCTTGTCCCCCTGTCCTCAGCTTGTTTCCATGGTGTTGTTTGTGGCCTCTTCCCTGTCTAGACAGCCTCTGCTCCTTCTCTCACTCTGTTTGCATTGTAAGGGCCTCTTCACAAATTGCTGCTTCTTAAATCTCCTCTTCAGGAAACTTTTTGTGCTTTTCTTTCTCTTGGATATTCACTAGTTCCTCTCCCACCAATACAGTTACTAGTTTGGTTACTAGTTTGGGGAGGTGACCTCCCTCACCACATCTGTCTTCACAGTGAGGACCAGTCCATCCCCAATGTAAACTTCATTGCAGTCACCTTTTTGGCACCTGAGCTGTATGCCTCGTATCCCTGGCCTTCCTCTGATGGTGCTTGTGGGTGCATTGCAGGTGGACAACGCCCAGGCATTCATTTGGCTGTCGCAGCTCCGGCACAGATGGTCGGATGAGGAACGGCACTGCTTCGCCAACATCTGTGATGCCCAGTTCCTGTACTCCTATGAATACCTTGGCAATACCCCTCGGCTTGTGATCACTCCGCTGACCGACAGGTAAGTTCTGGAACAAACCATCATCGCTGGGCTTTCTCATTCAGTCTGAGAAAGGGCTGCCAACCAAGGGTGGCTTTAGTTTGGACATCTGCGTCCCTCTTGTTCTTTCTTTGTGTCCCAGTGATCTGGTGGCAGAGCTCTAATTCTGACCTGATTTGTGATTTGATGGTGGTACCCCTCTGGGGTATCTGTGGCTTAGTTCCCAGGGTGGGATGCTGCTCACAGAATAAGCTGTTCACTTGTGGGTGTCTGCCTGTGCAGATATCTGCACCCCATAGGGTTAGTGAGTCTAGAAAGCTTTCATACCATCTTGAAGCAAACATCTACCACTTGGTTCAGTTGCCTCAGTGGAGACACCTAGGGTGACTTGAGATACTTTGCTTTGTCTCACCTGGCTTCCAACTGCCAATCCAGAAGCATGCAAGTCTCCTATGGAGCCCTTGTCATATCTTTCCAAGCTATGTGACATTTCTGTAGCCAGGAGCATCTCAGGTTGCTCTAGTCACCCATGTTAGTCAGCTGAGCCAAGCTCCATCCATTATCAGATTTTATTGACTATATTGACTACACTTCTTTGGCTTCTACAGGGAGTATAGACACACACACATGGGTGCCTCCCTGGTGTCCATCATCAGCACAATGCAGAAGCTTTGGGTCTTGCTACAGCGTTGAGTGGGATCATTCATAGACTGTCTGAACAGGTTTCTGTCATTGGTGGGGAATGGGATCCTTTTGACCGAAGAGCACTGGGAAGCAAGAGGAAGATCTTTAAGAAAAGCCAACCTTTCCTCACTCTGTCTGAGACATGCCCAGTATCAATGGGTGGTAAGAGGATCCAAAGAGAGCACAACACTGGTGTGAAGAGATTGGGTAGATCTTGGTGGAAGACCTTGAAGAAGACAGAGCTGGGCAGAGGTGGTAGTTAGTGCCCAAGAGGACTTTCAGCTTAGATATGCACCCTGCTGCTGTACAGCTTTTCAGAGGGCATTGCTGTAGTACCACTGCTCTGCAGCCCAGCAGTGACCTGTTGGACCAAAGTTCAGTCTCTTTCCTTCTTTCCTTCATTGTTTGTTGTGAAAGATGTTACATCACCCTGACCCAGTCGCTGCACCTGACCATGAGCGGAGCACCTGCAGGCCCTGCGGGCACTGGCAAGACAGAGACGACAAAAGACTTGGGGCGAGCCCTGGGCATCATGGTGTATGTGTTCAACTGCTCCGAGCAGATGGACTACAAGGTACTGATCCCATGTGGGCCACAGCACTGTCACATGGGGATGCTTTGAACCCCATGAAACCTGAAGGATGAGAGTAATCCAGACAAGATCACTTTGATCTATCACCTCTCCTCAAATCCCTGCTATGTTCCTTTCTGCTGAACACTTTTTTCTCCTCCTCCTTTTTTTTTTTTTCTCCAAGACTTGCACAAGGTTCTTCAAGAGGCAGAGACTCAAAGTGTCCTCGCTGCCTCATTACACCTTTCCCTTTCCTTCTGGAGTTTGATTCCGTGTGAAATGCTTCAAAAATTTTGGTCTGTTCAGTTGAGACCAAGGCTGTGCTGATGTTTTGACCTTGATGTTTTCTTCTTGGCATGTCTGCAGGCTGTTAGGCCCTGGCATGGGAAGGAACCTATCCTTATTTACTCAGGGTCTACTCCCAGAATAAGGCCAAAACATGCTCAACCTTCAGCTGCTGCAGAATGCTGGATTGTCAGGCTGAGTCTTGCTCTCTCCCAATCTGCATTGTACAGAGATTTTGGCAGCCTCAGATCATATTTTGTTCAGCTCCTGGGCTCTCCCAGGATGTAGGGCCTTCAGTAGCTGGGCATCAGTGACCTTTAAATGAAACTACTGCACAGATACATTGAGAAAGTGCAATTAGCAAATCAAATGGCAAACTGTGCAGAGCTATAAATATTATAACCGAGTTGTGCCTGCTGTTTCCCTGCACTTTTCTAAATGCCCACAATAGACTCTAAATTGCTATAAATAAACAGGCTGGGAAGTAAAATCCATTTTCTTCTGGAGTTGATTCCATTTGTGATTTCACTCTTGTAATTTTTTTTTTTTTTTTTTTTCCAGTCTTGTGGGAATATTTACAAAGGCCTTTCCCAGACGGGAACCTGGGGCTGTTTTGATGAATTCAACAGGATCTCAGTTGAGGTTCTTTCTGTGGTTGCTGTACAGGTAAGTGGAGAATTGCTTGTGAATAAATATGAAGAAGGCAGAACCCTGCTGCAGCCTTTGAAGCGAGGGTAAATATGGGAAGCACGTGTTGCCTGTTTCCGTTCAGGGTGTAGGCAGATGAAGGATTCAGCCCTAGAATTAATCACATGAACATCACAGGGCTGACAGAATGCACCAGTGATGTGCTGCAAATGTTTTTGTCATTTCTTTCCTTCCCCCAGTTAGAGCAGTTGTATTGGGGCAGTTCTTTACAGCAACTTCTCCCAGGTCCGAATTCTCAGTGGATTGGTACCTGTTCCTCCTGAGGAATACTCTTGAGTTGTTCATGTGCTGTGGGATAATTGCAGCACACCAGTTCAGGGAGCAGAGCTGCCTTGATTCATGGCTACTCAGTCTGTCACATAGGGAATAATTTTCACAGAGGAGAGTGGTGGTGTTTGGGGCAAATCCATGGCCTAATGGACTTTTGGGAGTTACTTATTGACTTCAGTCAGGCACAGCTTGTGTGTTAGATTCAACAAACCTCTGAAGATCAATTTTCTTAATGCTTACCTGTCACCAAGAATGTGCAATCATCTTCTGCCAAGGATTAGAGATGGGCTGGCCACTAGACAAGTGACAGATGTTCTCTGTTAACCCCTCTTCCTTCCCAAAGGGGAAGAGAAAGGGAATAAAGGAGACTTGTGGATTGGAAAACTAAATCAACTTTAATGATAATAATAACAATACAATGGAATATATACAAATATTTACAAAACCAATATCGAACCCATCACCCCTGATGGCAATTACATCACTGTCACCACTGATGCTGTGGAGCAGGCACTGGGGAAGTCCCAGACTGGACTCAGCAACACATGGGAACCGAATTCAGGAACTAGATTCTGGAATTGGCTGGATTCAGGAACACACGGATCGGGATCAAAAGCAGAATGGACAGAGTCCTCCTTGGATGCCAGCCATCAAAGAAGAGCCCTGATGCTCGT
Organism: Baryphthengus martii; assembly: GCA_013396935.1. NCBI lineage: Eukaryota > Metazoa > Chordata > Aves > Coraciiformes > Momotidae > Baryphthengus > Baryphthengus martii. The sequence continues at coordinate 146,282 of VWZK01020253.1, forward strand.
GATCCCTCAGCTTTATACTGAATATGACGTACATGGGATGGAATCCCGCACTGGTCAGTTTGGGATCACCTGTTCTGACCGCTCCTCTCGGCAGGTACCAGCTCTTTCTTACTGCACCCCAATGTGGTGCACAAGATTGAGCAGTGACCTTGGTCTGGACAGGAGCAAGTATAAGCAAGAGTCTTTCTGCACACACCAATCCTTGGTAGTAACTCTAAACATGGCATGTTATCACTGCTAGAAGCAGAGACTGTCTGTGGAAACCTGCCGTTAACTTCAGACAGAGCGGTTACTTAGAGGAGGCTGAGCTGAAAAGTACAACCGCTGAGCAGAGTTAGTTCTGTTCTAGCGCAAAGGAGGATGCCTTCCTTCTGTGTTCATATGGAGGTAGGTTTAATTTCACTGCCTGTAATGAGAGCTCTGTGAAATGGCTCTGGAGGGTGTTCCAGGCCAAGTGACATAATTCCTGGGAGGAATGTGGCAGCCTCGTGAGTGCAGTGTGGTGCTGCTGAAAGATGGTGGCACTCAGTGACTGGAACTCGTAGCAGATCTGCAGCCCTTGCTCATGTGCTTTCCTGGGATTCCCCGATCACATGGATTAAAAGCCAGAGAAGGCTTTTTGAGCTGTATCTGGTTATGCATAGGTGTTTTCCATGTAGAATTTGCCATATCCTTCTTAGTTTAACCAGTGCATTTTATTGGAGAGTCCTGTGTAAAGCACAGCAACAGTCCTCGGAGAATGGCTGGAGACTGCCCTTCTATCATGCTAGAAAGTCCAGTTCCCTTTTCCTATGTATAATCTGGCATTTTGCTTCCTTCTTCTCGTCTTCTTACTGACCCACAAGGGCTGTGTAAGTGCTGTGGGTCTGAATTCCCTCTTCTAGGGGCTGAAATCTGGGGCAGTCTAGATACAACTATGGGGCAGCAGGGTGAGAACAGGCCCTGCTACCTCTCCTGAACCTTGCTTTGAAGGAGAGCAGTGTCTGGATGTTGTGCAGATCTTAAATCACATTGGTATCCTCTAAAAACACCAGGGGAATCCAACAGCTAGGGGAGTTTGGGCAGAGAGTTTGTGTTCAACTGCACTGTCCAGACTCAGAAAGCTCTGACATGAGCAGAACTGAAGGTTTGAAGCCTTGGGGGATTTCAGTGCCAAAAGCTGAAGTGCTAAAGTACCTAAGATCGTCTAGAACCACGTGTCAGCTGAGCGCAGATTTTAGAATCTCAGTGTCTGACTGAGGTGGTGAGTCCTTCCTAGACTCCCTTTTGGACTCGGTGTTGCAGAAAGAAAGATCTAGAGCCCGGAAGTTTCTACACTTTTGTAAATGTTTCGGTCAAAGATGTTGTTTTCAACCCCTCCATCTACTCCACTCTTCTTATCTCTCTTTCGCTTGTAATTGGTACCTTATGTGACATTCCAAGGAAGCCCCAGGTGGGTACAGGAGTTTATGTATCATTTCCTCTCAGTTTCTCTTCCATCAGGTTCTAGTTTAAAGTTGTCATTGAAAAAAAGTCTTTGAGGATCTTAAAATAAAAAGGGAAGCTGAACAAAAGAAGCCCAGATATGACTCAACTGCTAATGATTCCCTCGCTCCTGGCTGGAGCACGGCATCTGAAGAAAGCAGCACGGTTGTCATTCCATCATCATGTCTCCTGGCTGCTATTAGGAGTGTAACCATGGCAATGTTTAATTGGCTGTCTTAGTCATGCAGCTAATGTCGATATGGTTCCTTACAGAGAAAAATTCGATTAATTGCTTAACTTTAAGATGGCAAACAGCAGTGAGGTTAGAGTAGTGAATAGAGTGAGCTTTCTCCCTCTGCTGTTTGCAGAAAGGTGATCTAGCTTTAATAAACTTGCTCTCTTTGGAAGATGATGAATGAGAAGAACAAAACTGCAATCAGGCAAGTATAAAAGACAATATAATATTAGTTAGTGAAGATGTCAGGGGAGGTCTTACAGCTTCTACCTTGTGATTTTGGTTTTAAATTAAGCATCTGATGTTCCAAAATCTTTAAAAGTGACATCAAGTGCTGAGTTTGCAATTAAGCCGAGACCATGTTCATTGGTAAATGCTGCTGCTTTTCTGGACCTCGTCGAGGAACAGAGCAGGCACCGGTGCCTTTGGGGCTTTCATGAATAGCGGTGATACGTGGGGAGAGGTGAGGGTGGGTGGAGGGAATCAGGGCCCCATGTTGTGTCAGACGCTTGGGATGGCATTTGGGTGTTGGCTGTGCTGAGGAAGCCTGGACAACCCTGCACCTCGTCTCATGCATCTGACCTCCTGTTACACTGGGAACTTGAAAGAGAGAATTTAGCCTTTGGTGATGTTTTTTCTATGAGGTGTGCTGAGGTGTGTTCCACAGGTGATATCAAAAGCCAAGGTGAGATGCAGTCAGCTTCAGGGGCTTTTCCTGCTCCTGAAATGCTCTTCCTGTGGCCAACATCCATCACTGTCTTCCAGAGCAAACGTGCAAATTCTTGCAACTCCTTTGCAGTTTGACTGCTCAGTCTCTTCTGCTCCTTTTTCTGCTTTCTTAGACTTTTAATTGTGATGGGAGATTGATATTGCCGCACAAATTTCTTCCAAACTATGCATAAAGATTTATATGGTCAATAAAGAAACAACCCAAAATGGTAAGCCCTATTATTCATGGGCACAGTGTAAGGAGGGCAGCACTGCTGGCCGATGTGCTTTTCATAACTGAACACCAATACTATCGTACTGTCTTGGTTCCTAGGTGAAGAGTGTGCAGGATGCAATACGGGAGAAGAAGAAATCCTTCAATTTTCTCGGAGAAGACATTAAATTAGTACCCTCAGTAGGCATTTTCATCACCATGAACCCTGGTTATGCAGGACGAACTGAGCTACCTGAGAATTTAAAAGCTCTCTTCAGGTGAGTCCAGGTCAAGGTTTGTGATCCGTATTATAAGACTGGCAGAAATTGTCTTTTGGAATATCCACGCTTGACTTCATTTCCTTGGGGAATTCACTTGCTTTGGGGATTCTCAAATAGTTTCAGCCTCGTGTGATAAGCCTGGATCCAGGAATGCACAGAAAGGGTAAAGTTGCTCTGTCACTCACGATGGGAAGGGTAGAGTGTGATCTGGCTCAGAGGAAAGGACCTGAAAGATAAAGGTACAAATCCTCTGGCCCTAAGGTCTATAGTCAAGAATTATTTGTTCTGTTTTTCTTGTCTATCTTTTTTAGGCCATGTGCAATGGTTGTGCCAGACTTTGAGCTGATCTGTGAAATTATGTTGGTGGCTGAGGGCTTCATTGAGGCCCGGACGTTAGCCAGAAAGTTCATTACTCTGTACCAACTCTGCAAAGAGCTCCTGTCCAAGCAGGTGAGCACTCTTCTGTGGTTGAATGGTACAGTGAAGCCTATTGATCTCCAAAATCAGCAGGAACATGGTGCTCTACTACTCAGCTCCATGGCTGAAGCTTCACAGCTTTTTTTTTAATGACTGCATTTGCGCTTACTGCTGGGAGAGGAGAAGGTTTGTGATCAGTGAGAGCAATGAAAGTTTTTAACTGCATTACCGTAATATCTGCAGAGACAAAAGCACTTGACCAGCTGCATTATGGGAGAGATTTTTTGGTGGGCTGAAATACCACCATGTTTGTGGCAGTATTCAGCTTTCCAGTCTCTTGGTTCCCATTGATTCTTCTGCCTGCAGTGATTTTATGATGTCTGTCCCTCTCTGAGCTCAAACAGTTCCCTGTCTTGCCTGGTGTCAATCAAGTACGGTCACTTCCAGTGTAAAGCTCTAATGGCTGAGATTTTTCCTTGTCATCATATGTATGAATGAAAGTTCACAGAAGAGCTGAATCAGGACTCCAGATGGAAAACCTGGTCTTGGCTGTGCCAGCATGAGGCTGGATGGGAGATGCCTTGTCACAGAAACTTCACGTTGTGCCTTAGAGATCTTGATGGAAATCATGGCTTCCTACACAAAAGAGTCGGCTGTCAGGCTGTGCTCTGGAGGGTCTTAACAGAGAAGAAATATAGAATTACTTGTTGGCTTAATAATTCCTCTCATGCTTTTTTTTGTGGTCCTTTTTCAGCAGTGGCCCGCCTCTGGGACAGAACATTCCTGGAAATCTTGTGATGGGCAGGATGGTGAAACTTGGGTATTTGGGGCCTCATCTTTCACCTTGGTAGCTCCTGCAGATCCAGGGCTCTGGCTGGCCTTGCTTTAGCTGCTTTATGATTTAGGTGAAACAAATTGCTTACGTCTCTGGAGTGCAAGTCCTACTGCTGTCTCACATAATGGTGAGCTCTGAGCTCACATAATGGTATGAACAGCTGAACTATTGGACTCTTTTGTACTGTCTTTGACAGCAATCTCACCTACTGAAATAGAAACCAGGCAACTCAGACTGGTAGAGGTCTCTGGCCCCAATGCAAGTAACAGTTTTGGATAAACTTCCATTGCTGACTTGTCTGGCAGTGTGGAGCTGCATGGTGATGTGCTGTCTAAGCATAAACTCATCCGTCCCTTCTTCCCCCCTCCGCTTTGTAGGATCACTATGACTGGGGCTTGCGTGCTATCAAGTCAGTGCTAGTTGTCGCTGGCTCCCTCAAGCGAGAAGACCCAGAGCGACCTGAAGACCAGGTTCTGATGCGCTCTCTTCGTGACTTCAACATCCCCAAGATAGTGACTGATGATATGCCAGTGTTTATGGGACTGATTGGGGATCTTTTCCCTGCACTGGATGTGCCTCGAAAGTGTGACCAGAATTTCGAGTCATTTGTGAGGCAGGCTGTGCTAGACCTCCGGCTGCAAGCTGAGGACAACTTTGTGCTCAAAGTAAGACCAAGTGATCTTCTGCTGTATCTACATTGCCATCCAATCATTTGGGTTTTCTCAATCATCTTTGCTTCTAAAAAGAGGACTCTGCACAATATTCCCCCCGTGGGCACACCTTGATGGACGACAGTCAGATACTGGGTCTGATGCTGTTGTACCTGCCCCTAAAGCCAGCACTGGCTCTGTCTCTGAGTTTACAAAGGGACTAACTCTTGTAGGCTCATGAAAGTGTGGCCCCTGGAGAGCAGATCGGCTGATGGCTGTCAGATATAAATAGTGCTGGAAGTTTTCCTACAGCCTGAGGATTTGTCTTGTCATGGTTAGAGTGGCCAGGCCAAACTCAATGTCAAACCCGTTTGTATCTCTGAGTCACATCTTTCTAAAGAAAGAGCCCAGTGGGAGCTGTTTTGTAGATTTGAACTCCAGTTTGGCAACTTTCTCTAAAATTGGGGAATGTTTTTCTCAGGTGGTGCAGCTGGAGGAGCTGCTGACGGTTCGGCACTCTGTCTTCGTGGTGGGTAACGCAGGCACAGGCAAGTCGCAGGTGATGAGATCCCTGAACAAGACTTACCAGATAATGAAGCGACGTCCTGTCTGGACAGACCTCAATCCCAAGGCAGTCACCAACAATGAGCTTTTTGGCATCATTAACCCAGCAACGAGAGAATGGAAAGATGGTAAATCTCTTTTTGTGCCTGAACCTGTGGATAGATGATGTTTTTACTGAACTTCCTGATCAGCAGCACAATGATGGGTTCTTTGCAGGCAAGTGTGAAAGCCCAGGCCCTTGTTTGCTGCTCACAGCCATGTGAGAGTTTACTGTTGAAAGGATACAAAGGATATTTTACCTTTTTGATCTTCCAGTGGGAAGTGTAGCATAAACCTGCCTCCTGTTACCGTAAGAATGGTTATCATGTCCGTTAATACCAAAATTTACCAGTTCCTAAATAGGGCAGACAGTTTTTTGGGTTTGGCTGAACTGGTTATAGAAAGGAGTTCCCTCCTGCCCTGTGGTGTGTATTTGATTCTGTGATTCTGTGATTTGGACCCCTCAAAATGTGCCAGCTCCAGATTTCCATAGCCAGTGGCACATACACAGCAGCCTTAAACTGTTGCTTTTCCACTTAATATTGCTGCCTGATCTCTGTAGCGCACCAGCATTTGCCAGTCTGTTAATCCTGATTGCTCCTGAGGAAAATAAGATGAGCATTTAAAACTCACTGAAAGATTACAGAAATCTGGAGTTAAAATGTTCAGTTGTGACTAATACGAAAAGGCAGCTTTGATTTACGCGTGTGGCTGGTTTGGGAGGTGTGTGGGAGGTATGGGAAATGTTGCCGTAAGTCATTCTTGGCCATAAGCCTGCCAGGGGATGAGCTGCCACCCACCTCCCTTGGCCCCTGACAGGGCCCCCTCCTGAGCCCCTGCTTTGCTCCAGTGCCAGAGTTAACTACTTAATTCCAATTAGGGACCCTAAATCATAATGACAGAGGGAAGTGTGGGATGCAGCCTGAACTCTGCAGACTGGCTGCAGCAGTGACTGCAGATCGAGGACTGTGGGTGGCACTGAACAGCAGGAGGGACGTTTTACAGGTGGCTGTCCAGTGGTTTGCAACCTGTAATGTTTCAAGAGAGCTTATGGGACTCCTCCCTGAGGTTTCAAGGCAGATATTTTCTGCATTAACCATTCCTGAAAATGCTGTTTCTGGTTGTCAAAGACCAGCAGGGTAATCTTCACCACAGCCTAACAGGAGGTGATCCCTTATGGATCAGCCCCTTCTTTTCCTTTTCCTGTTTTCATCCTGTCGCTCCTTTCGTTATCAGGAATTGAAAAGGTTGTACATGTTAGGTGGTAAAAGGCCCCACAAGGGAATCCTAAAAGTGTTGTTTGTAGAATCCCAAGACCACTCTGTGACGTGGATGCACAAGGTCAGGAGAGAGGCACTTTCCTCTCAGCTGGTGTCGTGGTGCATACAAGGGAAGCATTGATGCTCTGAGACAGTGGCTATTTCTGACACTAATGACATTGAAGCAGTTTCCAAGGCACGCGTCCAACATGTGAGAGACGGAGTCGAGGCAGAGCCAGTGAAGCGTTAGTTTTTTTGACCTGATCTCGGAATTGGTACCTGTGTCAGGTGAACTGCTCTGCATCCGTTGTGCACAAGCTTTGTCTTTGGTCGTGTAACGCCACTCGCTGTCCCTGACCTGGATCACAAAGAAATAGCTTGTCCTGGAGACAATAAACAAACAAATAAATAAATAAATGCTTGTCCCAATTCACCAGAAGAGGCTTTTTTTTTGTTTGCCTGATGTTTTTTTCTTGAAGACCAGTGTCTCCCTAGGTATTTTCGTGTGTAGAGGAGAGCAGTAGTTTTGTGGAGTTTTCATTTGCTCTGCAGTGCTGCTGCTCTATTCCCAGCCTTCTTGCTCTTCTTAACATTCATTATTTACTCCCCTCGAGACACTGTATCCTCTCTGTCTCCTTGATTTTACTGACATTTTGTTCTGTCATTCAATGTCATTCTGTGCTTGTTCTCCCCTCAATCTCACTAAAGCCAAGACCCAGCATTTAATACATCTTGATTTCTCTGATATACTTCAAGCCACAAAAAAACCCCAGCCATTTGTAAGAATTTCCGAGACATATTCAGATGTTTTTCTCTGCACTATGTAATTCACACCTTCTTTTACCACTGAGTAGCTGCTTTTCGCTTTTCTTATCCCTTATGATTTGCAGTAGGAATGAAGCTTGTGTCTAAGTCTGCAGTCTTTTTCATTGCTGATGATGTGGGGTTTTTTCTTCAAAGCAGACTAGACCCATGTCATGATACAGTAATATTTTTATACAGATGCCTAGACTGTTGAATACTTAAGAGGAAAGTATTAATTAGGATAGTTTTTAGTAAGTTGTTAGAGAAAGCTGTTAGAGGAAGTGGCAACTTCAGTGTTCTTGAACATATTCCTGTCACCCTCACAGGACTGTTTTCTTCAATCATGCGAGAGCTGGCCAATATCACACATGATGGTCCCAAGTGGGTGGTACTAGATGGAGATATTGACCCAATGTGGATTGAATCTCTTAATACTGTGATGGATGATAATAAGGTAACGAATATAAGTTGAAGAAGCAGATATTCCTTGGCTTCGTGGTGTGATTCAGCCTGGGAAAAATGCAGATGCTGAAATAACATCTCCTAGAATAATGCAGTTGTGTTTCTTCATATATACCAAACAATATTGTATAAAGAAAATGGTGCATGAGGGAAACAACTCAAAGCATGTTTTCATTGGAATTTTCCTTTCCTGAAGAGTTGAGCTCAAGAGTAACCACAAATGTCCTGATCATAACTTCAGGCCCTTTAAAAACAGAGTGAGATCATAATCCTACAGCTCTTTTCCTCACCCTCAGGGAGTGCTGTTGATTCTAAGTTGTGGAGGAGAGAAGAATCATTCTAGTACCTGTTAGAAATCAGCTGCTTTGCCTTCAGGAGGTGGACTGATAGCAACAAAATTTTTTACTGCAAACTGCTGAGGGGATTTTATGTCTATTCCTGGAGAAGCTTTAGTCTGTCTGTCTTCCACACGCAGGTGCTGACGCTGGCAAGCAATGAGAGAATCCCTCTAAACCCAACAATGCGTCTGGTCTTTGAGATCAGCCACCTGCGCACAGCCACCCCAGCGACCGTGTCCAGAGCAGGTGAGTCCTGGCCTGAGCTTCACTCTTGGATTTTTCACGGACCAGGTAGGATCTAGTGCCATTAATCAAGCTATTGTTGGCCAACATGGTCCCTCTCTGAAGTTCCCAGCCTGCTATCACAACTGCCTCTGGTGGACAGAGTAGGTTCCTGAAGCACCTAGACAAACTGAGAATCCTGATTCCAAATCCATATGGGGAGCTGTCATCACCTTAGAGATTTACCCAGAAGTTTCTGAGTGCTGATGGGTGATCATGACCTCAGCATTGCCGAGGGAGGGCTCAGGAATTGTTGTGGGAAGCCCTATATTGACTTGGTGGGGAGAGGGACAGTCTTTATCCCAAAGAGCTCTGATCTTCTGGAGAAGTGCCTGAAGTATGGGAGAAGGGAAGGAAGGTGTCCTCTAGTTTTATACATGGGACCCAGAGCAATAATGTGACTCAGGCAAGACCATGTTCTGAATTTGGGACAGGATCATCAAAGGGTGTCCTGATTTCCTGAGTTAAGTCTCTTCACAGTTAATATTTCTACTCTGTGGAGGGGCAGGAGGAGGGAGTAGCTAAAGGGGCACCCAGGCCTATTTGACAGGGTTTTTGTTGTATGAGAGTAGCTGAGAAATTCTGCTGGAAAACAGGAGTAGTCCCTGCTGTGTCCTTACTTGTATGTTCTCTCTTACCCTGGGGCTATAGGGATCCTATACATCAACCCATCGGATCTAGGCTGGAATCCCCCAGTGAGCAGCTGGATTGACAGGCGAGAGATCCAGTCTGAAAGAGCCAACCTGACCATTTTGTTTGATAAGTACCTGCCCGTTTGCCTGGACACCCTCAGAACAAGGTACCATTTGAAGAATGATTTTTATCAGGGGGACACCTGCCACTTTCCAGAGCAGCTGCACTGTGCTGCGGTTCTGCTGTGTGTGGCATGGGTGGCTGGTTTCTTCCTCCCCCTGAGAGCCCTGAGCATGATTGACTTAAGCTCAGAGGAACAGCAGGACAAAGTGGGGGAGCTGACTCCTCTGTCCATCCTTTGTTGGTCAGATCTGGTTTTCATCTGGCTTTCACTGGTTTTTGATTTGGTTGTTCCTGTATTTGTTGTACAAGTTCTCTATCTCTTGAAAAGTAAATCCAGGAGATCCTAAAGAGAAAGTCTTTTCAATCTCCTGGTGTGTCAGGCTAGACCTGAGTTCATGATTTTTCATTAGAGCAGCTTTCAGACCACTGCTGAAGGAAGGTTTTCAATATGCAGCATGGAAGGTGGAGAGAGCAGATCCTCTTTTATCTTCTTCCCACTTCTTTTCCTGCCCCTTGGTGATGAGAAAGAAGGTGGTGTTTGTGGGAGACCGTGGGGTTGCTTTTCAGACAGTTCTCTCCTGAATTTCTTTCCTGATGCATTGAACAAAATTAAGTCAGTCTCTGGGGGCATCCAGCTTGGGCTGGACACTGATCCAACGAACAAGAAGACCTCAGATATATGGAAGGGCCCTGGTGCCCCTGGGACTAAGTTAGCTTCACAGTGGTGCCCACAGAGAAGTCATGTGTTTCTTGCTTATCCTCAGTGGAGGCGACTCTGTTACTTGATACTGTGGTGAGGACCAGCCAAAGCAGAGTCCCAGCAAACTTGAAGAAGGGAGTTTCTCTCATCCTCTCCTTGCTTCCCATACTTGCACCTTCGTTTAAGAAGAATGATTAAAAAAAATAATAATCCATGTACAATTGAGCATGGGAATTGTCAACCACGATGGGGAAGTGTCAGAAGGGGCTGTGTTAGTGAAAGCAGTGGTCTTTGGAAGCAGGAGTTAGGCATCTTTAGGAGCTGTTCCTAGGGTGACCAAGCTGGCTGTTGGCAGCCAAGTCCATTGAACATTTCCCACTCTATTTGCTGAACGTTGTGTCAGCCCGTGAAATCCACGGGATTAGCTGCTGGCAGCCCTGAGCTAAGTATTTTGGTAGCTTGCTTAATTCAGAAATTGTAGAACCAACCTTTCAAATAGCTGTAATTACTTTATAGAGGACTTCAGCACTGCTACAATATCCTTTTGGAATTCTGTAAGTGTAGCTTAAATGAATGTAAAATGGCAAGATGAAAGGTTTTATTTTATTACTCCTCTGTTTGACCGCTTTTGAACTCATCGTGTTCGCAGGAAATCATTGCCTTTAGCAAGTCTTTCGTTTTACTTCTTTCAAGAGGATCAAAGTTTTAAAATGCTTGAAACTTCTGATTACTGTTATTTCTTGTGTATGTTCTGGTGCCAGCAAGTCTGAGGGAGAGAATGGGTGTTCTCTGTATTACTGTACCTGGGAACAAGACGCTCACTGCTGACAAGTAAAATGCTAATTCTCTGAAAAACCCTTTCTAGACTTGCCTTGCTGAGTTGTGAGCGACTGTGTTGCCGGACTCAATTATATTTCCCCTGCTTTCAACTTCCATCTCTCAGATTTAAGAAGATTATTCCCATTCCTGAGCAGAGCATGGTTCAGATGTTGTGCTACCTCCTCGAATGCCTCCTGACAGAGGACAACACACCTCCCGACTGTCCCAAGGAGCTTTATGAACTTTACTTTGTCTTTGCTGCTGTCTGGGCCTTTGGTGGATCAATGTTTCAAGACCAGGTAAGAAGGAGATGCCACTTCGACACCTTTTACACAGGCCTTTTTTTTTCTTCCTTATTTTTTTTTATACTTTCCAAACCATAGCACTGTACCAGTAACACCATTTTCCTGGGTCTCTCATATAGGTAGTAATAAAGTAGGAGCATGTCTGCAGCAATTCCTTTTGTGAAAGACCTAATTATCTGATGTGTAACACCAGAGAAGAACAGCTGAGGGGTCAAGTGATGAAGGCAGAGGGCTTGGCCCCTCACTGCAAGAAGAGGCTGGAGCATGTCCAGAGAAGGGCAACAAAGCTGGTGAAGGGTCTAAAGCACAAGTCTTGTGAGGAGTGAATGGGGGACCAGGGATTGTTCAGCCTGGAGAGGAGGAGGCTCAGGGGAGACATTCTTGCTCTCCACAACTCCCTGAAAGGAGGTTGGATCCAAGTGGGCTTGGTCTCTTCTCCCAAGGAACAAGTGATCGGACAAGAGCAAATGATCCCAAGTTGTGCCAGGAGGTTTAGGTTGGACATGAGGAAAAATTTCTTCCCTGCAAGGGTTGTCAAGGCCTGGCCCAGGCTGCTCAGGGCAATGATGGAGTCCCCATCCCTGGAGGGATTTCAAAGCCATGGAGATGTGGTGCTGACGGACATGGTTTAGTGGTGACTTGACAGTGCTGGATTAATGGTTGGACTTGATGATCTTGAAGATCTTTTCCAACCAAAACATTTTTATGATTGTATGACTCTCTTTGCTTATGCAGATACATTTCGCTGGGGAGAAACATTAGGTTAATTTATAGAGGCCTGTGGTTGTGCATAATGTGATAAATTAAGACTGACTTCTCAGATGACTCTATCAGTGGAGCAGCCTTTCAGCCATCTGACTGCGCAGGTGGATGTTGTGCTACACAACGCAAACCAGCCGGTGCTTTGTCACCACTGACTTTTATTAATCATAAGCAGGTGTCAAGAATTGGCTGTTCTCAACTTCCAGTAGAAACACCTAAGAAAGAGGAGTGATAAGCAGGACAGGATGGGCTTTGGGGATTATGTGCTTCTGCTTAAGAGGAACTAGACAGTGTCTCTGCTCTGAGTATTTCAAAATACTTTTTACTGGGAGCATGCTAATGAGGTTGAGGTTGATGGCTGTAGGCACTCAGCTTGAACTCGCCTCTGGGCAGCCAGCTTGTCAGGTGGCCTCTGGCATGAGCTGCTGTGCTCAGTCAAGCTGTTGGTGGATGGATGTTCACACCCAAGACTGTGGTGCTGGAAGACACAATCTAGAGACCAAGGTCTTCTTGGGCCAGGAGGATTAATCAGGCCGTGGTGGATTCATTGGATACTGGTAGTGTTTTTGACATTCAAAGTACACTCATGTCTGAGAGGCAGAGGAGGACAGGCCACTGCTCTCCATGCTGCTTCCCACAGTACATCTATCCTATGGATTAATTGCAGCTGTCAGCCTCTGAACCCAGCAGCTTGCGTTAGACAAAGTGGGTGTGAGCTCTTGCATGGTGATGTTATTATAAGACAGTGTTCTCAAGGTCAGCATTTACTACTGCGCATTTTCAGCCACCTTTTAGGTCCTGGTCCATAAAACATGGGAGAAGAATAGATATTTCCAGCTCGACTGAAACAGCTGCTTTGGTAGGAGCTGTAGCACGTGAACAAGGATCCTGGGAAGGATCTTCTCCAGACTTCCCTGGGGGAAGCAGGGTTGTGCTGCTGCCTCTGACTTCCCTGTTCTCTGTCTCTCCCCCAGTGTCTTGTGTGCAGGAGAGGAGGAATGACCATTTCCATGGCTCCATTGTGCCCCATTTCCTGGCCGTGTGGCTCAGCTCGGCACAGCAGATCTGTCTCTTGACTTTTGAGTAGTTCCAAAAGCTGCTGTTGTTTTACAGCTTCCAGCTGTTAACAGTAATGATGGAAAAGAAGACAGCAGGCTGCGTGTCAGAGCCCTGCTGCCAGTGCTGCCGACATTGGGGCCACCCTTGACTCCAGTCCGTGGTGTCGTGCCATGCTTGCAGGATGGCTTTCCACCCTCTGCTGGCAGTGCTGCTTCCAGATTGATGGTTGTGCAAGCTGGAGATTTTTAGTGTGACTGAATCAGAAGCAGGCAGGAGAAACCTGAGGCACTTGTAGAGGTGTTTAAGAGCATGTGCAGCACCTGAAGACCTAGATCTTGAGCACCAGGTTTTCAGCAAGTGGCACAGGGAGCCACGTGAGTAGCTGCAAAGCCTGACGGAGCTGCTCACTCTGATTCTGCCTTGCTGGGAATCTGTCAGGTGGCTGCATCTCCTGGTCAGAGGATACCTCGTCCACAGGTCTAAAACATATTGTCCTGATATATGGGTCTTCCCAGTGACGGGACGCTGCTATCAAGGGCTCAGAGATCCATATCTGGTCTCTAGTGGGCTTGTGTCAAGCTCTGTGTTGTGTGGAGTATGTGGGAGGTCTTTCCATAGAGATCCCCAGCTCTGGTGGAGGCACTGCTGTTCTCAGAGGCTGCTCAAGTGCTCACAGGGGTCTCTTCATGATTTTTCCATGTGCTTCGATGGTAGACCAGAAACATCCGCTGGACTATTCACATTTTCTTCATGACAAGGAGTAGATGTTTCAAGAAGTGATAAACGACACAGCTCAAGCTCAGCTTGTTGATCACTTGGTGACTCATGGCCGTTAAATGACCTGTACAAGATGAGCTTTTTTGGTCCTTGTTGAGGATTTAACCCTCTACTTCCTATGTGCCAGCTGGGAAATACTCTGCCTTAACACTATCAGTGCAGGGTGACTTTAAAACACCCACCCCACCCCAACGTGGGAAGCACTGCTTGTCTTTGCTTCAGCTGCTGTATAACTCTAGGAGTTTATAGCTCCTCTAGCAGGTCATTTAGAGCGCGGCCGCCTGGCAGGTGGACACCACGTTCCCTGTGCTGTGGCAGAGTCGGTCTGTGGTATCACAGGCTCTGCCACCTGCCTGCCCGCCCAGGGAGCGGTGGTCCTGGCGCAGGGAGCTGTCACTGGGTGTGATGTGGTTGCAGGAGGAGCTATGCTGCGCGGGCCCCGCATCCTTCCGGGGGGGTTCGCTTTGAGGCTGGACTGTACGTTGCTGCTTGTGATGCTTTGTAAATGTCAGCAATGAGAGCGTGAGGATCCAGCAGTCCGAGCGAGGGAAGCCTGATAAAAAATGATCCAATATAAAATCTGTTTATTGCTCTCCATTGAAGGTGCCCTTCAGGATGACCTTTTGCTGCCGAAATGTCAGGAGAAACAGTCTGGAAGGTTTCCCGCTACTCTGTGCTTGTTAGTGGGTAGCGGGGCCCCTGTATAAAAACAGATGATAGATTTGCCATTTGCAGGCTTTGAAATTGGTGGAAATCCACATGGGGTTTTTATTAAGGAAGCAGTTTGAATTTGACACCGTTCTGGCCATAGGTCTGGGGCTGGAGCAGCTCCACTTAACTTCTGGGGCAGGGGGGGGCTGGCAGCCCATCGCGCTGCAGCTGCCGGCAGTTTGACCACGCAGGGGTGAGGGCACCCTTGTGAGAAAGCTTTTAGCAGTGATGCACATCCCCCTCCGCTGCAGGCCGCTCTGCCGCCCGTGCTGACGAGTTAGAACAACAGGAAAATGGAGAATTAGTTATTCCGCTTCTCTGAGTAGCATGAGACTGTAAAATCGTGGATGCTAATAAGACATTTTTCAAATCTTCTGGTCTTTTGATGGATGGTGGCTCAGGAGACTTTACGGAGGACGCTCGGTTCAGTTCAGCTTGAAGCCCAGGTTTCCTGATGGAGGCTGAGCAATCTATGGGCAATGTGTTGGTGCTCCGAGCTGTGCGTCTGACTTCTGGGGAGGAGAGACCTGCAAATGCCCCAAGAAAAAACTGTGCTGTTAAAACTGGATAAATTATGCATCCAGTATTTCAGGCATCTTTTTAACAGTACTTTTCTTCTCCTTTCCCTCCCCACTGGTCCCCAGAGCAGAAGGCTGTGGTCCCTGTTATCTGCATGGGAATGCGTTCCAGTGGAGTGACCAGCCCACTGTCATACGGGGTCAGGGGAGAGGCCTAAGCACATTTTACAAATCCCCAACGTCTAAAGTAAACTGTCACCCCAGCTCTCGAAATTCAGATGCTTCAACATTTCCATGCATAAAATGATCTAATGGGGAACAAGAAAGACAACAGGTAGTTCCAGGGAGATATGACAGTGCAGAAACCCGGTGGAGCCAAAGAGCCACGGCCTCTCTCTGGTGTTTTGGCACACTGGTACGTGCAATCCTGCTTCTCCAAAACACTGTGGCTTGAAAAGAAGCCAGAATACAACAACTAAGTATTAGTAGAGTGGTGTGATTTATGAGGAAAGGCTTTAGCGTGCACACTTTCACTAACCAAGACCACAGATGCAGACAGATATTGTGTCCTTGTCTGTTGGAAGAAGTAGGCACCCAGAATCAATCAAGCGGCCTGTTTAGTCATGGGCACGTATTTCTCTTTTTCAAATTGATCCATCTATCTCACCTCAGACATACCAAAAGTGATCAACACAGAGGATGAATTATTTAGGTGAATAAATAGAAGTGATGAGAAGAAATGAAGAAAATGAAAAATTAGACTTAATGATAGGACAAGGGATAAGATCATTACGCTGTGGAATATATTTTAATCATTAATGAATTTCTCCAGATTAGCATATTTTGTCCACTTTTTGTCTTGCAGCTTGTGGACTACAGAGTGGAGTTCAGCAAGTGGTGGGTGACAGAATTCAAGACTATCAAGTTTCCCTCTCAGGGCACAGTCTTTGACTTTTACATCGATCCAGAAACAAAGAAGTTTGAACCTTGGTCTAAACTTATTCCTCCATTTGAATTTGATCCAGAAATACCATTACAGGTGAGTGAACCTTGCATGCTTTTGGTCTGGGAGAAGCATGTGCTTTTTAGTGACTATACATGAACATTTCAATGAAATTGTGTTAAAGGTCAAGCGCTTCATAATGAGGACAGCAGTCTTTATGAAGTACAACTAAATTACCCATCTTTCTTTACCACGCTTTGACTGTGAAGACACATCCTCTATTCATCTTCCAAATCTGAGTGCTGTACATGAGGGGCAGACTCAGAGCCCACCCCAGTGAGCTGGTGTGCCCGAGGTGCTGGATGGGGGATGCATTTGGCCCACAGAGGGATGCAGGATGCCAGGCAATGTAGTTACAAACGCCCCGAGACACCCTGTTGTCATTCTGCTTGGCTGAAAGATGACATGTTTTTATGATTTGGACAAAAATGAGAGTTTCTGCGGGTACTGAATTGCATTTGCCAGCTACGCTTTTCCTTCCTTTCAGAAGTGCCACAGTGAGTAAATGACTTGTAAAAAATGTTATCAGTTTAGCAAAAAGTGTGTTGGTGGAGAGATCCAGATGCTGCTCCCAGCATCGAGCTGTCAGTGCTTCGTCTGTAGAGGCAATCTGATTTTAATGGTTGGCAGCAGTGTATTGTTCCCTTCCTAGTGCAATCTGGAAACTGGGGTCACCTCACTCATTCCTGGCTCTCCCAGTTTGACTTCTCAGAACATGGTTATGGGGTTGTGGCAGGAATGGGGACGCTCACCTGCTTGTTGTGTCCCTCTCAGGCTTGCCTGGTGCCCACCACTGAAACGGTCCGTGTGCGGTACTTCATGGACAGGCTTCTGGAGCGCCAGCGCCCAGTGATGCTAGTGGGCAATGCCGGCACAGGGAAGTCAGTGCTGGTGGGGAACAAGCTCTCCTCACTGGACACGGATGCGTATGTGGTGAAGAAGATCCCATTTAACTACTACACCACCTCTGCCATGCTGCAAGGTAAGGCAATGGCTGAGTCACAGGACTTCTGCCTGGCAGGTTACCAAATTCCTAGGATGTTCAGTAGGGTGTGTAGTGGGGTGTGCACTGTGGTGCTCAGGAGGAGACGTGTGGGTGAGCTGCCTGTGTCATTTGTGGGCACTGCACTGGCACCCACAGATTCTTAAATCCCACCATGAAACTCTGAGGTCAGTGGACCCCTGGTTTTGTGGAAGATGACGTTTTCCACCACAAGGGTTTAAATTCTGAACACCATGACTCTGGTTCAGTGCTGTGTCAAACCACATACTTAAATCTACTGCTGTTTTGTACAGCTCACAGCTCCTACTTGAGGTGTGACCTGGAAGGGTTTCAAAGCCATGCAGATGCGGTGCTGAGAGACGTGGTTTAGTAGTGACCTGGCAGTGCTGGGTTAATGGTTGGACTCGATGATTGTAAAGGTCTCTTTCAACCAAAATGATTGCATGACTCTGTGATTCTATGTGTGTCTCTAATATGCTTGACTTTAAGCTGATGCATAATAGGATGAGTTCTTGGCTAGAATCCAAACTGTCCTCAGGGTGCAATGACAGGAATTGCATCCCAATTAGCAGTGAGGATGGTGCTAATGGATACATGCAGGCTGTAAGGCAGTGCTGCTGATTCCTGGTGCTGTTCTCCACGTCGTGCCGCAATCCAATGTACTCCCACCTTCCCAGAGGGCCCAGAGGCTCAGAGAGTCGCTGGTCCTGGAGAAGTCCATAGGAATATCGCTGATGAGGATTTTGGCTCATCAGTGACAAATGAAGTCTGAGACCAAGATCAGGGCAATTTTGCCTCATAGTCTCTTCAGAGACAAAGAGAAAGGAGGGAATTCTTGAAAAGTGGCTCACTTTTGAATGGCGTTTTCACTTTGAGATGACCTAAAGAGTGAGAAAATAATTTTTAACATGTATTTATTAATCAAAAATGAAATAACCTGGGTTGTTTTGAGTTGAATGACAGCTGTGGGTCACTGTAAAATAAAACATCAGCATTCTAGGGCAGATTTGAAGAGTTTCTGGTTTTGCTTGCTCTTGCTCTGGTCTTGCTGGTGCTCACCCTCCCAGGCTCTCCTGCCCATGCCCGTCAGCTCCACAGGATGGCGTCTGCACCTCTGCCCATAGTGTGAATGCCAATTATTTGGATTATGTATTCTTCAAGAAAAAAAATGGGTAAAATCTCACCATTTGGCTAGTCTTGCAGCTCTGAACAGTGTGATGGTTACAGTCTCCCTTTTGCCCTCCCAGGTGCCCTTTTTCCTTTTCTCCCTGGGTGGAGTCTGTGTGGAATGCCCTTGAGATGGTAAATGGACTGAGCTGTCTGTCTGTTTGTCTGTCTGCCCTGCTGCCTGGGACGGGGAATGTGAGCTCCCTTCTCTCCATCTGGATGGGCAGGTGTTGAGATTTACCCAGGCAGAGCTGGCAGCGTGGCCCTGTTTACTCCAACCGTGAGCGATGGGCTGAGATGACGACTTTCTCCCTCTGCAGAGAGGATTAAGTCATCCTGTAGATGAAGATGTAGCTGTGAGATTTGCATTGGGAAGCATGATTTATACTGCTTGGCCTGGTTCCGTGGTGCTCATTTTTTAGAATGAATTTTTAGTGTACTTTGTCAGTTGGGTGCATTTTTTTTTCCCCAGCAGGCATCCCTTAAAATTTGCGAAACATGGGTACAAAACAGTTTGGGGATTTATTTTATTTTTTACTTAAAAGAGAGCCTTATCTGAAAGCCACTAATTTCTTAGATAATTTCTCTGTTAGTACAGAGATTTATAAAGTGCAGAGCATGAACCTTTTAGGGGCAACACAGATATGTGGCCGAAACCATCCTGGTGGGCCCTGTGGCTTCCAGAATGGCCACGTGCCTCAGGTTTAAAAGGAGTCAGACGCTCTCTGCCCAGGCCTGGGGCCGGTTTGCGTTGGTTTTTTTTGGTGTATTTCTACTGAATACCAGTTTGTGTCATTTGTTTCTCTCTCAGCCCATTGCCTTGGATCTCCGGTCTGCTGCTCTCTCGGCTTCGTGCCCTCTTGGACCTCTGCTTCTCTGTCAGATGTACCTCTGGCTGCTGTCATTCAGCACCTTTCTGCTTCAAATCTGCCTTGAAAAAATGACAATAACTGTTGTTGGTTTTGTTGTTTTTTTTTCTCCTTGATCAACAGCCAGCAGACAAGAGGACTCGAACTTGCTAAGTCTGTTTTGCAGTGACTGTTGCTTTCAGGTGCTAATTTGAGTATTTCAGGTGCTAATTTGAGTATTTCAGGAGCTCAGAGGCAGAGACATGGACCCTTTATTATTGTTGTGAGATACAGCTTGGAATTAAAATGCAACTTCTAAGAACATGTCACTTGATCCTCAGTAACTGCATTTCAGTGTGATGAATCTCCTGCATACTTGTTTAACCTCAAAAAGGGCTGATTTTATATGTTAATTAAGGACTAATTAAATTTAAATTAAATGCTTATTTGAAACACTTAATTTAACTTGCTACCAGAAATTTCAAATATTGTGGTTTCATTGAAGGGGAGAGACATTCCACGGAGGAAAGATTCATCGTTTTTCTTAGCACAATTCACTCCTTTGTGCAGCAACTGTCTGGGACACAAAATCAGCTGAATTTTGAGTAGTGGGAAAGACAAGCTGTCTGCAATGAACTGAAGCAGAAAAAAAAAAATAAAAAAAAAATATAAAAGATTTATGACCTGAAAAAACCAGGATATAAATCTTCCTTAATTTCTGCAAAGAAGAATGAATGACCTAAGCATACATTTTCACATGGAGATTTTTATAAAAGTTCCCACTCCCATTTACATTTGCCTATCTTGCCTAATTACGAAGAATTGCTACTTACCATGCTGCTCTACGGCACCTTCTGGGGTTGTTTACAGTCTAAAACTGTGTAAATGAAGCAAATTCAGGAGAGCAGAGAGCCCCTGAGAGTGAAGACGCTCTCCAAGAACACACATGGCAGGACCACCCCGCCCCAGATCTGGGCAGAGAGAGCTGCTGCT
>VWZK01020253.1:166770-279159 GCA_013396935.1 Baryphthengus martii
CTCTTGATACACCCCAGGATGCAGTTGGCCTTCTGAGCTGCATATTATGGATATACATGCAGGATATTCACTGCTTTGTTGTGCAGATCAGAATAACCTCAGCAAGCAAGATTTAGTTTTAAAAAAACAAGCAGAAAGGATTCAAAAGGCTTTCTCTTTCATGAAAAGCTTTTATTTGCCCTGAAGTAGACCTGGTTTGTAGCAGACTGTTGGTTTGCTTTATTTTGTTTGAAAGGAGGAATCAAGAGCTTTCCGATTTAGGCTGAGTCAGACTGAAACTGGGAGTTGGATCTAGGTGGTTTTTAAGGTCCCTTCCAACCCAAACCATTCTACAATTCTATAAAAAGCTGCTCAAGGGTCTCTGCCACCCCCATGAAGGGCTCCCAACTGCTCTATAGCCACAGCTCCTGCTTGCGAGCAACACCCTGTGCTGTGACCAACTCTTCTTCCCCAAAAAGCACTGACCAGCTGAAGGGCACCGGGGACTTCCTCCTGTGCTGCGAGATGAGCTCTACCTGTCCTGGGCATAACTCAGCTCCTTCTGGGGCTGCTGGAGCTGCATGCAGCACAACATCAAGCTGGGCTGAGAAACCAGTTTGATTTTGCAGCAATGACTTTCCTGGTATCTTAGCTTTGTCCCTCTGCCTCCATGCAGGTCTACTAGAGAAGCCTCTAGATAAAAAGGCTGGCAGAAATTACGGCCCTCCAGGTACCAAGAAGCTTGTGTACTTCATCGATGATCTCAACATGCCTGAAGTGGACGCTTACGGGACGGTGCAGCCCCATACACTGCTCAGGCAGCACCTGGACTACGGTCACTGGTAGGAGACTGCTCGGGCTTGGTTGTCTGAGATCTTTTTGGTTCAGCTCCTGTGCTGGAGACAGCGTTTGAGAAGTCAAAGCGTTGATCTCTCTTCCATCCCGTGTTTGCCATCGCGTCTTGCTGGGCTGGAGCTTGCTGGAAGGCTCTGGGTGAACTGAGTGCTGTACACCCTTGTGGGTTCCCGTGTCCCCAGGCAAACTCCCTTGCTCACAGCCTGGTTGAGGGGAGCTTTGCTCGGCTCTTGCTGCAGCTTGTGACTGACCGTGGTCCCAGTGCAAAGCCCATGAGGGGAGCGTTGTGCTGGGCTCTGGTGCCCAGTGATGCTTAGAGCAGAGGAAGGCCATGGATTGGGCCTCAGCTGCAATGATCCACCTCTGCTATGAGCACCTAACGTTGTTTTCAGTCAGGCAAACAAGCACTTTCTAGGCAGAGGTAGCTTGAAGGAAAAACAGTGACAGTGTTTTGGAAGGAGGTTGGTGCATTTTGCTCCAGAGCCAGCAGCGCTACATGGGACAGGAATATTTGCAGTACAGGGCAGGGACTTGTAGCAATTTCCAGTCTTCTCCACCAAGTGCAGGCCAAAATCTTCCCAACTACAGAGACAGTGGAGAGAAAGCAGAAATTCTGGGCCGTGCGTGTCAGGGGCATCAGCTAGGAAGAGGGTTCTGCTGGTTGCGTGGGAGCATTGGTGGCATGGGGGGGATGCACCGTGTCACGTGTTCCCTCCCGGGCACATCCAGGCTTTCTGCCTGTGCTCTCGGAAGCACCTGTCAGGGGGTTGTAAACTCAGTGCTCTCTCTTGCAATCCAATAGGGCTGCAGCTCACCCTGTGGGTGCTGAAGAGTGAGATGGACAAAGCTCACTGCTTCGCTTGGGCTGCTGTGGCCGCAGTCTGCTCCTGGGACTGCATCCCTGGCTCTATCAGCAGACTCCCCATCCTTCCCATGCAGGCAGCAGTTGGGCAGCTGCCTCTGACAAACTACTTGCCCTTGTCTCAGTCTGGGTCAAACTCTGGTGAGATCCTACCTGCCGTACTGAGTCGAGCTCTAGAATCCTCAGCACAAGAAAGACACGGACCTGCTGGAGGGGTTCCAGAGGAGGCCACAAAAATGATCTGAGGGCTGAAATAGGTGAGGACAGGCTGAGAGGGTTGATACTCTTCAGCGTGGGAACGAGAATGCTCCGGGTAGACCTGCCTGTGGCCTTTCACTGCTTCAAGGGGATCTGTAAGAAAGATGGGGACAATCTTTTTAACAGGGCCTCTTACGACAGGACAAGGAGTAATGGTTTTGAGCTAAAAGAGGGGAGATTTAGACTAGAAAGAAGGAAGAAATTTTTGGTGGTGAGGGTGTTGAGACCCCGGCCCAGGCTACCCAGCGAGATGGTTAACGGCCTATCTGAGGAACCACTTCAAGTCAGGTTGGATGGGGCTTTGAGCGACCTGCTCTACTTGTAGATGTCCCTGTTCCCTGCATGGGGGTTGGACTAGATGACCTTTAAAGGTCCCTTCCCATCCAAACCATTCTGTAATTCTATGACACCAGAGGCACTCCTGTGATTTTCTACAATTTCTGTGCAAGTAACAGGTACGACCTGAGGGCATTGCTCAGTGTTTGTTCCTAGCTGATAGAAGTATTAGCTACAAGATGTTGAAGCTGAGAGATTTTCACCAAGAGCAGGACTTGTGTGTGCCAGGCCATGCACGGACATGCAGGTAAACCTGGGCCCTGCCTTGGTGAGATGCAGAATTTGACTCCTCTGAAGACTAGGGGACATTGGAAGCCCACGGACATGTGCCAAGGGGGAGGCAGTGGCTGTTGCTTGCAGGCTGTAGTCATTATGCCACTGCTTTTGTTTTGCCCAAAGGTACGACAGGACCAAGCTGTCGCTTAAGGAGATCACGAATGTGCAGTATGTGTCGTGCATGAACCCGACCGTCGGAAGCTTCACCATCAACCCTCGTCTGCAGGTAAAGCTCTGCGCAATGGCAGGCGCGTCACTGGGTTTGGTTTTGGGTGAGTTATTTAAGCGTGAGGCAAGAGGAGAACCACTGGCAGATCCTATTGTCATTTTATCAGTAGGAATGGCATGAGTCGGTTGAGTGGCTGTAATTCCTAATGGTGGAGCAGTGGACTTGTTCCCTTATTCTTTTGTTTTTCCTCACATTCTGCTGCTCTGTCAGAGGAAGAAGTCACTGCCAGCCAGCTTAACACCTTCTGGTTCCTACAGACAGATTCTGCCTTCGTTTAGCTAATATTTACCTCTGGACCTCAGTTCATTAAAGCCGTTTGGTCTCTAAAACTTACTGATGGAGCTGGCAGTATGTTCTCATTAAAAAGAGGCGGTGGTGTTGAAACCCAAACAAAAAAAACAGAAATAATTCCCCCCAAAATAGTGTAAGTGCTGATGGTAACAGAAATAGAGATTTGGGAAGAGATCTTTAACCTCAGGAGCTATGAGGCTCAGCCTGGATCACAGAGATGGTTGTTATCAGCTCTGACATTACTTACCCTTTCTTCAAGCCATGAGGCTGCAGTGACAGAGCCTGGTCAGAAGCTCTCCGCTGTTTCATGTGCCAGCACATCGAAACCACTGAGTATGTTCTGCTGGCATCTGAGGGGGGGAAATGACAGCCAGAGGGCTGGTGCCCTTCCCAGCTGCAGGGCAGCTGTTTGCCATGCTGTAGGATGAAGCTTGGCATGTGAGCAGTAGTGGAGAAATACCCTGAGAAACGGCTGCCCATAGAAGTGCAGCTGTACTTTGGTGGGGCAGCTGCTGTTGGGGCAGATCCTGCTCTGAAGGCAGAGACCTGCTGGCTGTTTGGAAGCCCAGATAGTGGAGAGCAAATATTCCTTCCTTCATGGAGAAACCTCATGGCCAGAGTCAGCCCAGGGCCTGACAGCTCTTTAGCAAGCTATAGTGTTAAAAGGAAGCATCCTGTGGCCATATGTGGGCATTTCCTCTGGCTTTGCAAGTTCCAAAATAATGAAGGGAACATCTTCTGGACAGTGGCACTTTCCAAGGGCTGTTTGAAACAGGGACAGTGAGTGGGCTTCATCAGAGGTTGGTGGGACCTTCAGAGCCCCTCAGCTCTACAATAAACTAAACTTTCAGCGTAGCAGATGTGAAGTGCAGTTGAAATTCCCTTGCTTAGTGAGCAGAATGGTGTCACTGACCAACTGTCCTCTGCCAGGAAATTGGAAGAGGAAAATAACCTTGTTAGGTGGACTGCAACTCATAGAATCACAGAGCATCCCAGGTTGGAAGGAACCTCAAAAGATCATCTCATCCTACCTTTCATGGGAAATGGAGCCTAGCTAAGATTATTTAGCACTGTATCCCATCACATCAAGTTCCCAAAGATATTTTGCTTGAAAGGTAGTTGCCCATGTCTCTGACCTTTCCATGTCTTCCTTTCTTTTCCTCAGCGTCACTTCTGTGTCTTCGCACTCTCTATCCCTGGTCAGGACGCCTTATCCAGAATCTACAGCACCATTTTAATGCAGCACCTGACAAGTGGGAATTTCCCAGGGGCTGTGCAAAAATCCGCTCAGCAGCTGATTGCCCTTGCCGTGGGACTTCATTGGAAAGTGGCTGCTACTTTCCTGCCAACGGCTGTCAAGTTCCACTACATTTTCAACCTGAGAGACTTCTCCAGTATCTTCCAAGTAAGTGCAGTTGCCGTCCTGTGGCACTTGGAACTTGACACGATGCCATGGGACGCCGTGGGCCTTTCTCTGCCGCATCTGGCCTCGGGGTGCAAAATGCAGCCTCCCACCCAGCAATGACACATCACGTGTGTCCCCTGAAGAAAAGGGGACACTCTTGGCCCATTCTATAATCCTGATTGATTTTGGATGGATTCTGGAGTCATGACCCATGACTTTGAAGAACAACAGTTAGAAGCGTATTTGCTTTCTCTTTTCCTGTCATCAACAGGGAGGGATGGAATAGTTGCAGGAGGAGATGCAGGTTTGGGGTGGGTTGAAACAACCTCTGGCTATAGAAGGAGCCAACTGAAGGGAGTTTTGGGCTCCTGACTTCAGCATTTAATTGACTTTTGGTGAGTGTGAGGCAGTTGGGTTTGTCTTTGTGACCCTCAGTTCCACACTTGTCAATATGGGTATTAATGACACTGCTCCAGAAGACAGGGAAATTATTTTATTGCACTGAAGCAGGTGGTGGATACGTAGTGGGCTACTAGTCCTGAAGATAGAAGAGCAGTAACTAGTTCAACTGCCCTGCCTAGAGCCAGTACAGCTTGTTGGCCTATAGCGGCACATTCTCTTAGCTTCTCGCTGGTACAGTACTCAGCATGAGCATAAATTTAAAGAGTTGATAAATAAATCAAAACCAGCTTTGACTTAATTGCTGAAACTGAATTACCATTGGAGCCAGTTCTGTACCAAGGAGAAGTTGTTCAGCTTTAGAAATGTTTTCTTCTAACAGTGGAGATGGGATTTTTTTCTTTGTTTATTTGTTTGTTGGTTTTTTTTCCCCAGATATCTCATGCTTTGAAGCAATAGATATCACTGCTCAAAGAGCCGTTCAAAGTTGAAGGCTGATTAGTAAAGTTTGAGAAAGTTCTTGGCAGCCACATCAAGAGGTTTAAAACACCATAACCTGTTGTAAAGCCCCTGTTTGTAATTTGTTGCCGTCTTTATTAACATCCATTTTATAAAGCAGCTGCTGGAAGTTCAGTGCCTTGTGGCCTAGTCCATCAGACAAGACTTGAAACGATGACAGGCAATGGGAAATCCAAGAGAAGGACCTTGAAAAAGTTAATAACTCCATTGTGTCAAGAGGGAATCAGACCTGCCACTTGTGCTCAGCTGAAATATCAGCAGCCTTTGACGTTAGATGTAGGTCATGGTAAATCCTGGCTTCTAGTTAATCTGTGCTTTGAAAGGCAGAGAGAGAGAAAAGCATTTCAATGGGGGGCTTTAATTTTAGCTGTAGTCTGCTTGAAAGGTGCTAAGTTTGTGGGGTATTAGAAAATGTCCTACCAGACCCAGGTGCCGGACCAAGGGTTCGGAGCAATGACAGAAGCTTCAATGGCTTTTCTTTTATCACATATCTGCAAGAGTGGAGGAGTCCGACTCCTGAGTCTTGTAATGGTTATTTAAATTTTTCTTGAAATCCTTCCTTATCTTTTGCTATTCATTCTTTATTGTTTCGTTACCTTAAATATTCTTGAGTTTTTGAGATCTCCTGGTTTTCTGTTTTGCTCTGCTGGAACACAAGGGTTTTTTTCCTGAAATTGAGTGTGAAGAAAGCCCTGGACTCTGGGAATGCATTTCCATGTGTTGCATTTGTTATGTGTTCATAAATTCATAGTGTAGCTTAAGCTGTTTTATCTAACCCCCTGTTCAAACAGTGCCAACTTCAAAGCTAGGTGAGGCTAATCAGACAAGCTTTAAAAATTTCCAAGGCTGGAGTTCTCATAGCCTCCCTTGTTGCACTGCTAACTCCACTCCATGGTGAAATTTATAGACTTTTATTTCAGTCAGATTTTTCCCTTGCTGCAACATGTGTTTGTTGTCTTTTGTCCTTTTGCTATGCACCTCCAAAAATCATTTGGCTCTGTCTTCTCCATAACTCCCCTTTTGGTAGTTGTAAGCAGCAGTAGGATTCACAAAACATTTCAGTAGGGACTTTCAAACCCAACTTGATTCCCTTTGTCAGAACTACTCTTACGACAAGAATCCCTCTGTTAATTGTCTCATTATACTCCAAGAACCTGTATCTTCATTGCTGCAGCTAATGAAGAATGAATGAGTTTGGACCTGGTATGCCTGGGAGTGTGGCACAGAACAAGGAAAGCTGCCCCCACACAGGTCAGCAGTAATTCCCTTTCGTCTGGGCACTTACTGCTTTCATTATTTTTCTTTCTGCACCCCATGCCAAATGCTACCTGCCCTGGGCTGCTCAGAATGATGCCTGGGTTGCTTGATGAGAAGGTTCAGCTGAAGGTTTCTCCAGTAGGAGTTCACTTCAAACAGTGGCAAAATGCCAAAGAGGTTTTTCTAAGCAGGTGAAAATACTGGTGAAATCAAGGGGAAAAGAGCAACCTATACGCCCAGGGGTAGAAGGCTTGATGACAGCAATGGGTTGGCTTTGTCAAGCACTGTTCATGTTTGTCCTGACTGACTGGAATGATCATCCCTGGTGATCTGAGCATCTTCAGTGAGATTCCTTTTTGCCTGGCTAGTCATGTTCTCTTCCTCGGCAGAGAAAAACAGGCATTTCTCCATCTAGTTCAAGTACATCTCATACTCATGGAAACAGAGGGAAATGTTCAGAGGAACTGTGCTTCTGAAACACCTCGTTTGCTGGAAGCGAAAGGAGCCTGAGGTGTCTGTCCTATTGTCAGATATCAGCGCTTTGAGGTCTAAGGTGTGATTTGGCTCCAGTTGAAGATGCTCAAATGAAGGTGTGTGAGGATATCCAGGTTCATCCAAGTCTGGGAAGGCTAGGAGGCTGTCTAGCTCCCCCTTCCAGGGACACAGGTGTGGTTTCACTCTTTTGCCCAAGTGTGGGTGGCTAGTACTTGTCAGGACATCCCATCTGGGCTCCAGCGGTTGTACAAGGACACAAGTGTCCTTCCTCTGTAGTACCTGTCTGCTCTGTGTGGGTGTCTTGCCTGACTGCTTGAGCAGTGCTGCTTTCCAGGCTCCCTTGGCTGTAGAGTTGGTGTCTCCTGAGATGAACCATCTAGTTGTGTTGACTTGGGAGGTTTGTGGGAAATTCCACGTATCCATATGCCACAATGATTTTATCCACCGTTCTCGCTTGATTTTTGTCTCTGGACTTCACCTTCGGTAGGATGACATTAAATGCCTCAGCACTGTACTCGGTGGTGCCACTGCTTCTCTGGCACCAGCTGGCCAAGGGCCTTAGGCTGAAACTTGGTTGAGGCCCTCACATAGAAATGAGCCAGTCTCTCCTGTGTGACACCAGAGTAAATGTGCATACCCACTAGGGGGGTGGAAGGAGCGGAGGCTGTTTTTTCAAGGGTGAACACGAGTCTCTGTGAAGGTAGGAACTGGCAGAAGGGCTGTGGGTGAAGAAGGGGAACTAAGGGGAGAAGGAAGGCAGCACTGGGCACAGCTTCTCTGATACACACAGAGACCACTGCAGACATGGGTCTGGATTGAGGGATGCTCCTTCCTGGTTTTGAAAAAGAGTAACAGGAAGCCTACAAAATCTGTGATTGTCTTCAATCCCCTGGGCTCATGGGCTGGTTTTGAACAGTTACAGAAGGCTTAGCAAGTGCTATAAAATCTGGCTGTAAGAAACCAGCTGCAATTTGCTGTCACATCTCACTGGAAATGTTTAGAGTGAGAAGAGGCTGGAAACCACAATCCAGGATGATGAGCAAGAAGGGACTGGAGTAGGATTAGGCAAGATCTGCAGGAATGGCAGCCCTGGCTCCTTGTCCTGCATCACTTACTCTTACTGATGTTATTGTTGCAGGGACAAGGTCATTCTTCAGTCCTTGGTAATCCTTTGGGCTCACCAGAAGGTGTTTTATGTTACTTTCCCTCTGCAGCAGCTCCTGTCTGTGGTTCAAGTCCAACACTCCTTTGCCTTGCATTTCTATGGCACCTCTTCAATGCCTCTAGGTCCCACCACACACAGCAGAGTTAAATTGATTGGTACGCTCCAGGCAATTTACCCTTGATTAAAGTAGACAGGTCTCTGCAGTGATAGGGTTGTGGATTATGCTTTTTAAAAATATATTCCCTGCTGGCTCACACCAGAGAATTCCCTGTTGCTGTCTTTCCTTCCATCTGAAAGGGTTACCATGGTATTATGCTCTAAATTATATCTGTCATCTCAGTAAAATAATAATCATAGACTCAGCAGGGCTGTATTTTGCTTTTTATTCCCATTTCTATCAAGATGTTCAAGCAGCATGTCACATTAAGATCTGTGACAGTTGAGGAAGAATGGCCCCTGTCTCTTCCTGACAGCAAGATGATCACAGTGGCTCTGCCGTGCTGGATTCCAGATGAGCTTTGCCTCCATACAGGCTTTAGTGTCCAGCAAACTTCACACTCCTGTGCACAGGGACAGATTTTCGTATTTACCCCTGGTTTAACATGCCAAAAAACCCTGCAGACTTCGGACTTGCAAACACCTAATTGCACCGTGTGTGTTGCCTGCTGGTGTGTGACTGGAGAGGGTGGTCAGCAGCAGCTGTGGGACTGGTGCACGGTCAGCAGCACCTTTGTTTTGTTCCTTGGTGTGGTATGGTGTTTTGACATGACTTAGCCTTGGGCTTGGCTGGGATCTGGCCAGCTTCAGAGCATGCCCCTCCTTCTATCTTACCTCCTCTCTTAGTTCTCTTCCTAGAAGAGATCCTGGACAGGCTGGATTGATGGGCCAAGATCAATGGGATGAGGTTCAATTAGTCCAAGTGCCAAGTTATGCACTTGGGTTACAACAACCTCCTGCAACACTCCAAGCTTGAGTCAGAGCGGCTAGAAAGCGCCCAACAGAAAATGACCTGGGCTGGTTGGTCAGGAGCCAGCTGAGGATGAGCCATCAGCGTGTCCATGTGACCAAGAAGGCCAACAGCATCCTGGCCTGTATCAGCACTAGTGTGGCCAGCAGGACTAGGGCAGGGATTGTCCCCCTGGATTTGACAGTGGTGAGGCCACCCCTTGGATCTTGGGTTCAGTTTTGGGCCCCTTGCTCCAAGAAGGACATTAAGGGGCTGGAGTGTGTCCAGAGCAGGGCAACAAAGCTGGTGAAGGGTCTAAAGCACAAGTCTTATGAGGAGTGAATGGGGTACCTGGGGTTGTTCAGCCTGGAGAGGAGGAGGCTCAGGGGAGACCTTCTCGTTCTCAATAAATTCCTGAAAGGAGGTCGAGCCAGGTGGGGTTGATCTCTTCTCCCAAGGAACAAGTGACAGGACAAGAGGAAACAACCTCAAGTTGTGCTGGGAGGTTTAGTTTGGACATAAGGAAAAATTTCTTCATGGAAAGGATCGTCAGGGCCTGTCAATCCCCCATCTCTGGAGAGATTTAAAAGCTGTGAAGATGTGGAGCTGAGGGACATAGTTTAGTGGTGACCTGAAAGTGCTGGATTAATAGTTGGACTTGATGATCTTAGAGGTCTCTTCCAGCCCAAATATTTCTATGATTCTGTGATCTTGATGCCAGCAGCTGCTTATGGGCTGCTTCATCACATGTAGCAGCCACAAAATGAAGCAGTGTCTGGAGCCCCTCATCCATTCTTCCTGATGCGTATATTTTAAAATTGGTATAATAGTTTTAAATAGGACTCTGGGTTCGTGGCTTTGTCATAGTTTAACCCCAGTCAGCAACTAAGCACTATGCAGCTGCTTGGTCATTCCTCCCTCCTCCCAGGAGGATGCGGAGGAGAATTGAAAAAAAAATTTAGAATTCATGGGTTGAGATTTCTAAGAATGGTTTAATAACTAAGATAAAAGATAATAATATCAAAGCACTGGCCCAGGCTGCCCAGAGAGGTTGTGGAGTCTCCTTCTCTGGACAGATTCCAAACCTGCCTGAACAATGCGATCCTGGGCATACTGCTCTGGGTGACCCTGCTGGAGCAGGGCGGGTTGGACGAGATGATCTCCAGAGGTCCCTTCCAACCCCCACCAGTCGGTGAGTCTGTGGTTCTGTGATAATAATGATAACAGTAATGAAAAGGAATGTAATAAAACAAACAAACAAACAAAAACAACAGAAAAGGAGAGAGAAATAAAATCCAAGAAAGACAAGTGATGCACAATGCAGCTGCTCATCACCCACAGACCACTGTCCTAGCAGCTCTCTGCACCCCCTGGCCAAGTCCCCTCAGTTTATATACTGGACATGACATCCTATGGTAGGGAAGATCTCTTTATCTAGTTATGGCCAGCTGTTCTGGCCATGCTTCCTCCCAACTTCTTGTGGGAGAGGATGGGAAACTCAAAATCCTTAACTTAGGGTAAGTGCTACTGAGCAACGACTAAACCATCAGCGTGTTATTAACATTACTCTCACACTAAACCAAATCACAGCACTAACCAGCTACTAGGAAGAAAATTAATCTTGTTCTAGCCAAAACCAAGACCGGCCCACACGCTGATTTTAGTGACATAATGTGTTTGTCACTATTTTCATGTCTCTGCTCCCCTCAAAATGCTGAGGCTGCTCCAGGAGCCAAGAGTAACCTCAGAGAGGAGACCAGAGTGCTTATTCCAACAGTACAGGGGAGCTAGAAAAGGGTCATTATACTGCACTAGTTATTATTATTTTAAATGTTATTTGGACTGCCAAGAAGGAGAACAACTAATTTATTTTTCTTATCTTTTTATGCCTGTGAGACTTTCTGATCACCCCGTCCGTGGGAGCCTGTTAACACCCTCTCCACATTCAACCCACCCTTTCCCCCAGCCCAGGGTGCAAGGGAGATGTGAGGTGCATCCCGACCCTTCGCCCACTTGCTGGGTGCCCACCGCAGCAGGATCAGCAGCCCAGCTTCCTGGAGGGAACCCCACAGGGTGCAGAGCTGAGGAAGTGGAAATAATCATCGACTTAGCCGGCTTGATGTCCAGAATTCATATCACGTTGCTTCAGCCATTGGCTTCTGGAAATGTGTTATAGTTCTGCAGGTTTTGCCAGAATGATTTGAATGTTTTTTGTGCTTTTTATTTTATTGGGATTTTGAATGTTTCTGGTGCTTTTTATTTTATTGGGTTTTTTTAACCCAAGCGTTCATCTTCCCTCCACGTGTCGGTTTTGTTTTATTCTGGGCAGCAGTCTGCAAAGTCTTTGACTTTCCATGATTGTCCTGTATGTGCAGAGGCCTCTTCTGTTTGTCTTGGCTACGTGTGCAGTGTATTCTCACATGGAGCTGAAGTATGTTTTTCCTTCAGATGTTCCCCTGAGTCCATGTTAGGCTGCAAAGAAAACATCTCTTACCACTGGATCATCTGACCATTTGACTTCTAATATCTCCTTTGAAGAGCTACTCCAATACCAAAAATCATTTAGCTGTGTGAGGTAGGACATAAGGATGCTGTGGGAAGCGCCAGAGCTGTGCACCTCGCTGCGAGTGTTCCGTTTGTTTGTGAGGGGCTTCAAATTAGACCTAGAGCACTTGGACTTACAGGTGAAGAAAATGCTATTGCATAGAAGCTGTTCTTTCATGGAAGGCTTCTGAGGTTTTGGGGGGAACCAATGGTTTGAGGGTAGGGATACAACTTAAGGAATGTGTGGCTGTGCTAGATGGTTTTTGGAGACTGTTATTGCTCAGACAATAGTGATAACCCAGCGTTTGAGGGACTGCTATGGGCTACATCGTTAATGGAGCTGTGGTGGGAGTTGTCCTGCCCTGGGCTAGGGCTACTAACTCCTTAGATGTACTGATGTTGTAGAATGTGAGCTGACAAGTGCTTGCGTCGGTCTGCAGAACTTCAATGGGCAGCAGAAATGTCTCCTGGACTTCCCACAGCACAGCTGTGGTGGGTGCAGGGCGCATGAGGTCCTTCTGGGAGGGGACACACTCCCCATCAAGCTGATGGGATCCTGGGTGTTCTTCACTCTTCTTTTCATGGAGATCATGGGGAAAAAATGCAAACAACTGGCTAAGGTCAAGGACTGCCTTGTCAGAGCCACGACAGCACATCTCCGCTGGCACAATGATGCATGAGGACACTGGCACACAAGTCTTGCTGGGGTAATTAGCATATTCCCCATTTTGCATCATCTCCTGGGGTGATTATTAAGCTGCTGTGGAGCCTGTCACTCAGAAGTACCCAGTAATAAATCCTGATCTGATGAGGCTCAGCCAGAGGTGGCGGTTACCCTGCAGCCTGATCCCCTCACATGCCAATGGGCACGGCAGCAACTCAAGCAAAGGCCTCTCCAGGTGTTTTGCTATTTTGTATTTGATTTATATATTAGATATCGTAATATGATATTATATAATTTATGTATGATATTTGATATCACTCTTGTTGCAGCAGGGTGAGCTTCCTCGCTGTTCTGGCGGGGAGGAGAAACAGAAAGATTTGGGTGAAATACAACCTGAGGACTCAACAGCCATTGACGTGATGAAGGGCAAGGGATTATATGTTTTCTTTTTATTTTTTTTCCTTAACATTAGCACCACGTCCATCATAGATGCGGTGACCCACAGCCGTGCATCCTTTGTGCACCCAGCCACAGACACTATGGCATCTCCTGGAAGCTCAGCCTGACACACAGAGTATCCCCATCGCTCTTTGGGGATGCAGCTGGTTGTGTTCGTGGAAGAGCCTGGTAGCTCTGTTGAGAGGAGTGAGGAGGGTGGAGTCTGCAAAGTGAGGAAAGGGGAGATGTTCAGGTGTTTAATAAACAGATTACAGATTGCTGAAGTGTGAATTTTCTTCCGAGACAGCCTTACTGGTGCAACTTCTGTGGCTTGGACTGTCTTTAGAGTGACTGTGTGATTTCTTCTTTATTCTTTTTTTTCGGGTTTTTTTATTTTGTTGGTTTTTTTTTTTTTAGGATCTGATGGGTTTCAGGTTGTCAACTCCTCTCACTATTTTTTATTTTTTTCTGAAAGAAAATAGTAATTTTGCAGTTGTAATGACAGGCGTGAAAACAAATGGGTTTGAGCCATGGGCCAGTGAGCTGAGAGAAACTGCTTTACATTATTTTTAATGCATTTT
This sequence comes from Baryphthengus martii, assembly GCA_013396935.1. Classification (NCBI taxonomy): domain Eukaryota; kingdom Metazoa; phylum Chordata; class Aves; order Coraciiformes; family Momotidae; genus Baryphthengus; species Baryphthengus martii. The sequence continues at coordinate 180,270 of VWZK01020253.1, forward strand.
ATATTTTATGTATACATAATTAGATGTTAGGAATAAAAGCTGTCTATTTAATTCATTCTATTGAAAACCCTGCGTGCTGTTAATAGGCTTAGTTATAGGCAACACCTCTTTGAAATATCATTATTTTATGCATTTTATTAGAGCTCGTGGTAAACATACTGTGATAAGCAGACAGCAACTAATACATCCTGCAGGCAGAATGCACCTAATTAAAAATAATTGAATGAAAAAAAAAAAATCATTGCCACTAGAATTGCCAAACTATTTTTTATTCTTGACAAAGCACCCGTGGTGTGGTGTTGAGATGCAAAAAGCTGCGTGTCTGAGCTGCTGCCTGAGTCTTCATGGTCTTTGCTGCTGAAATCAGGAGCACCAGCCCAGCCAGCCTGTGCTGGGGATGCTCTTTAGGGTACCAAAGAGAGTACAATGGTTGTAAACTGCTTTGGGAGATCAGGGGTAGCAAAGGGAATGTTCTCCAGGGGCTGGTGAGCAGGGGTTTATTCAGAAGTTCAGTAGCAGGTCTCTCTAATAACTGTGTTTAGAGTGATTCAGCCCAATTCTAGCATCATAGCCTGGATGTTAGAGGTGAGGTTAATCCCTTAGGGTCAAGATGAGGTTTACTGACAGTTTCTGCTCTCCATAGGGCCTTCTGTTCTCTACCCCTGAATGTCTGAAGCAACCCCAAGACCTGCTGAAGCTGTACCTGCATGAGTCAAACCGTGTGTACCGGGATAAGATGGTTGAAGAAAAGGATTATGGTACCTTTGATAAAATCCAGTTGGAGATGGTGAAGAAACTCTATGACGTAAGTGTTGAGGTTCATAACGGGTAATAGTGTACGTGCTTCTGGGGAAAAAAGTTCCTTGACATAAGGGTGTGCCCATCTCTCACTTGCCTGGAGGGCAATGCTCTTGATGGGAGTCCAGGAGCAAAATCTGTCATCCGTATTCTAGGCTGCCTGTGTTGTGATACAGCTAAATGATGGAGTTCATGGGAGCACTGTGGAGAGGACACGTGGGCTCTGCGAATTAATTAAATTTCTTTTTTTAAGTCCTTTGAGTCTTATGTGGCAAAAGCCAGAGAAGGGTCAGATCCCCAGTCTCGTTCAGAGCAAAGTGAAAGGCAGGCACAGATCCCTGGCGCTTTCCCTTTTCCCAAAATACCTTCCAAATGAAAGCTCTTGCCCTGCTCTCCTTCACGCCTGGCATCACCCAGCTGCACTCTTCTTGGGGCCACATTCTCTTACCATAATGAGCAGAGGTTTTGTGGTTTCCAAGAATTTGTCAGAGCAAAAGAAGTCAATACTGGGGCTTTTCCCTTTCCCCCTTTTTTCTTCTTGTCCCTCTTCCTCTTTTTCCAAAATGCAGGTGCAACTGTATGGACATAAAAAGACATTTCTCCCAAGTAACAAACAGTAGGACAAGAGGAAATGGCCTCCAGTTGTGCCAGCAGAGGTTTAGGTTGGGCATTAGGAAAAAAGTTCTTTACTGAAAAGGTTGTCAAGCCCTGGCCCAGGCTGGCCAGGGCAGTGGTGGTGTTCCCGTCCCTGGAGGGATTTATTTAAAAGCCATGAGGATGTGGTGCTGAGGGACATGGTTTAGGGGTGACCTTGGCAGTGCTGGGTTAATGGTTGGACTTGATGATCTTAAAGGTCTTTTCCAACCAAAATGGTTCTATGATTCTATTTGCTGGAACACCATACTAACCTGGAAAGGTGACATAGAGTTGTGAGTTTTTTCCTATGCTTGGAGTATGCATGTATATATATTTATTCTCATTTTCTTTGGCAGGACATTGAGGAAACTTTAGAACAGACCAAGAGAATTAATATTTATTGCCATTTTGCAAAAGACATTGGTGAACCCAGCTATAGGCCAGTTCCAAGCTGGGAGGAGTTGAACCAGATCCTTGCAGAAGCCTTGGACAACTACAATGAAGTCAATGCTGCCATGAAGCTGGTACTATTTGAGGATGCCATGTGCCATGTGTAAGGGGATTTTCTGGCTTTATGATTTAATCGTAACATTTGTCTGTGCAGATTGCTTCCAGGGAGCTTTCTGGGGGGTGTAGATAGCCATAATTATTGCTGATGGAGCTGGAGATGTGCAGAAACTTCATCTGCCCAGGTGGCATGTCCAGCACTAATTCTGTGCTGCTCTCTAATTGGTGTTTGGAGGGCACTTTGAAAACCATGAGGACGCCTGTGGCTGTCAGCCAGAGGGACTGTGTGCTGGTGGTTATTTTACAATCTGGTTGTTGTTACGATATCTTTGGCCCTTGATGCTCCGCCTACAGCACGAACCTTTATTGTGTGTAACATGTTCAGGTGCTTTATTGTCTTCACTTGGCAGACGGCTACAGAAGTAGTTGTAACTGGGGTTTCCCTGAATGTTTTCAGAAATGGTTTAGAGCCATGTTTACACAGGTTCTTAGTATGGCTTTTGTATGTATATACAGTGGGATTATGTGCATTCAGGCTTGTGGTTTAAATGGATTGAGATATTTAAACTGCTTTGATCCTTTAAAAGTCCTGCTCGCCTTTAGACACCTGGAGGTCTAGATGGATTCCCTTTGGAAACTGAACATGTGGGACCATATGAAAATCCTACAGCTTCAGTTGATCATTATGATGCTATTTACATGCCTGTGGTATAGATAGTCGGGGCTAACTCCAGCGTTTAAATATGATTTAAACATGTGTTGGGAATCCTAGCAGAGACAGACTCATTTCTGAGTGCTGAAATACAGATCTGGCCTTGGATCACTTCAGAAGATGGCCCTGCCATGTAAATCATAGTTTAAACTAGTTTTGCATGAAAACCTTGTATCGAAGTGTGGGTTTATGACTCTAATCTAGAAGGAAGCTGCTGTCCTACTGCACACCAGTGTGGATGGTTTCAGTTCTCGCTGGACCTGGCAACCTAATGCAGTTACTCTCATGTAAATGGAAAAAAACAGATATAAAGTGCTACTCATTTTAACTACCTATTTAACCTTTTCTGTTCTGAAAGCTTACGGCCTATTCCTGTTGCAGTGCAGCGTGCAGGCTCTGCTGGGGCACGTGTTCCCTTACAGCACGGTGTGAAGTTTTAGGATCAGGACTGTCCACTAGATGTGTAACAGACACTCTCTGTTAACCCCTCTCCCTCCTGAAAGAGAAAGAGAGAGGAAATAAGGGAGAGAGACTTAATGATTAGAAAACTAGAACAGCTTTAATGAAAGTAATACTAATAGAATTAAATATATGCACATATATAAAAAACCAGTATCAGACCCAACATTCCTTGTGGCAATTACTTCACTGTCACCACTGATGCTGTGGAGCAGATACTGGGAGGTCACAGACTGGACTCAGCAGCAGACAGGAATTGGATTCAGGAGCTGGATTCTAGAACAGGATTCAGGATTCATATAAATCGGGATCAAAGGCAGAATGGACAGAGTCCTCCTTGGACGTCAGGCATCAAAGAAGAGCCCTGATGCTCGGGATCCCTCAGCTTTATACCGAATATGCTGTACGTGGGATGGAATCCCTCATTGGTCAGTTTGGGGTCACCTGTCCTGGCCGCTCCTCCCTGCAGGAGCCACCTCTTACTTGCTGCACCCCAACGTTGTGCACAAGGTTGAGCAGTGACCTTGGTCTGCACAGGAGCAAGTACAAGCAAGAGCCTTTCTGCACACGCCCATCCTTGGCAGTAATTCTGAATGTGGAATGTTACCACTACTAGAAGCAGAGACTGTCTCTGAAAGTCTGCCGTTAACTTTCAGAAAGTGCAGTTACTTAGAAGAGACTGAACTGAAAAGTAAAATCACTGAACAGAATTAGTTCTGCTGGAGGACATATGGACATCTACTCCTTTGTATTAATGAATTAAATGCAGCCTGATGTCCATAGATGTTTCTGCTTGCATTGCTCACAGAAAGGGGACAATAATATTAATCTTGTGCTCCTTTTGCACTTCATATAAATTGGGATTTGCAACAAAAGCCACAATTCCTCCAGTTAATATTGTGAATAATCAAAAAAGCGAGATTTGAGTATTCAGCATGATTTTCATTGGAGCTGAGTGAATTCCATTCACTGCCTTGGGAAATTGCTTTTTGCTGAAATACACAACGTATTGCATCTCAAACAGCTTAGGAATGTCAGCTTGAATTTGCTGAAAATTTTCAGCTGGGGAAAAAAAAAAAAAGAAAAAAAAAAGGAAAAGTTAAGGACTTCATTTATTTAAGGCAGTGGGGGATACCTGTGAGTCACCTCCTAATCCATGGTTCGTTGTGCACATTCACAAAACATCCAGCCCCGTAGAGCACAGCAAGGGCAGAGACCATGCTGTCATCTTTGGGGTTTTAATATGTGGGGATATCAACAATTTCTTGAAGACAGCAGACAGAGCTTACCATGTGACTTTCTGACAGAACAGACCTGGAAAATAAAAGCAAGTTTATTTCAAGAGTAAGAAAATCTCACTATTAAGTTGTGGTGGTTTGGATGAAGAAGAAACACTGTTTCCTGAACAGTTTTTATGTTATTCTCTCTCTATTTAAATATGTTTTAATGTATAGCAAGACTCATCATCTGAACGTGAACCCCAAATGCTTTGTGAAGAGAAACCTTTACTGGGGAAGTGCTTCAGAGCCTTGAATTTTATTTTCAGTGTTTACATATTGGTGTAATGTGCTTTTTTCCCTTGTCCTCCCTGCAAAAATGTCCAGGCCTTCACCTTAAAGTAGTTCCATCCAGCAGAACTCGAGAGGTGAAAAATAAAATTGGACACAGTCTGAATTGCCATCAGACTATTTTTTACATCATCTACATCCTTTGTAGAGGTATCAGCAGAGATGGGGATCGATTGTCAACATGTCTCTTAGATTGACATTTTTCATCCCATTCAGAATACAATTTCTTAGTGAATAAAATATGTATTGAAAAGCACCAGGCAGAGAAAAAAAAAATACTCTTTATTAATGAGAGATTTTGTATGCTTCAATTTAGTTGCCGCATCAACCGTATCCTGGAGTCCCCCAGAGGGAATGCTCTCCTGGTTGGCGTGGGCGGAAGCGGCAAGCAGAGCCTGACCAGGCTGGCAGCCTTCATTAGCAATCTGGAGGTTTTCCAGATCACTCTGAGGAAAGGGTATGGAATCCCTGACCTGAAGGTAGGTGACTTTTAAGGCTGTGGTGGACAAATTGAAAGGAAGTGAAAAACAGAACTTGCCCTGGAAACTTTGTCTTGCTCCACATTGAGTGACACTGTTGTGAAGATATTAAAAACCTCCTAACATGATATGGGACTGTGGGGAGGAACGATGAATGCTTCTCGAAACACCTTCCCGAAGTATGTCTGCATAGAGGTGCAGATAGACCCCATGTCCTCTGCCAGTCCCTGAGCTGGCCAGGCCTGAGGACCTTCCAGCCCAAGGCTTAGTGTCAGCACTGGACTGTGCTAATGAACCCTCATTATTTCTAATTCAACCAAGATGTGGTAATTAGCTCTCCCGTGAGGTGCCTGCTATGAGGTGATTTGAAGGTGGGAAAGGAGCCAGGGAGAGTAGGAGGAGAGGTCCTAAATCATATCCAGTTGTTCCTCTGGTATTTTGTATAAGGGAGGGACCGATTGGATGGTGGTTGGTTCTCTACAGACAACATGTGCCTGTGCTTCTGTTTATGCTTAGCTGAGTGATCTTAGGAGCTACAAATTAACATTTTAAAACATCACTTAAATGGTTCAAAAGTATTTTAGCTGCTGGCAAAATTATTCTCGTTAAAAATGCTGTAAAGCTCACAATCATGGTAACTTCACTTCATTCTACCTGGGAGACATGATGGCTGACGAACCGCAGGTTACTTCTCCAGCAGTGACACAACCTGATGCTCCATGGTTGTGTACGATGCAGCATTAATAAGCTTGTTTTCAAAGCATCTCTGTCTGTGGAGGTGGAAGAGTTTGGTGTTCCCTTCACTCTGTTCATTTTCAAAGAACTTATGAAACATGGAGACATTTTTTTTTCTCAGCTACGAAGAGCAGGATGGTGACAGATTTGCCTGCCATTGGCCCCTCCTGCTGTTATAATTGATCTAATCCAAACTTCCAGTGATTCTTTTGGAAGAAGTGTGTTTGCTGAATTTCTAAGAGAGTTTCTGAAATGTTGCGCAGCATGTTCCTTAGGGTCCCCTGCAAGTCTTGTAGCCTGCCTGGAGGAGCAGGAAGGAAAAGACGATGTTTTTCCGTCTCATGAACAGCTTGGATCTGAAAGAGATGGTGTCTTTCATGAGGGGGACACTGTCCCCTTTCAAATGAAATAGCTTTTCCATGCGGCAGGCTTTCTGTCAACATTGCTGCACCGAGTGGGAGTCTGAAGGGTGAATCCCTGCTCAGACTCTGGAAGAGAAGAAAGAAAAACATGACTGAAAAAATCCACGTTTGTATAAGGTGCCCTTCCTTCCTCATAAACAAAAAAAAAATGTGTTGCAGCACAATTTTCTCTGAAACCAGAGAAATCTAGAGCATGATGATACCAAAGACCACCATTTCCAGTCACTGCTGTTTTCCCCAGACTCTGTGGTGCTTTAGCCTCCTTGCATTTGTGACTGACTGTACCCATAGCCTGGGGCAGAGGGACCCTCTGTGAACTCCCTTTGCAGTCTCCACAGCCAGGGTTTGCATGGATGTCTTCAGCCCCATCCATTGACCTCTAAGTGTTTCAGCCACAGGCGTTTCCCTCTGTCTAGCAGTGCTGGCCAGGACTTTCTTCTCAGTTTTATATTATACAGACCTGAGCGTAACGTCAGGTCTTCCCTGATAATGTCTTACACTGGTGAGACTCCCCCACATCACCTGGAAGCAATTGCTTTGTTCTTAGTTAATGGAAAGATTCTGACATTATCCTGCTTGTGTGGTACCCAGCCTGTGCATTGCAGAATGTAGATGCAGCCCCTAAGTCCACTTGCTTTTCAACTTCCAGGCAGACCTGGCAAACCAGTACCTCAAAGCTGGTGTGAAGAACATAGGCACCGTGTTCCTAATGACCGACGCGCAAGTGGTGGACGAGCAGTTCTTGGTGCTGGTGAATGACTTCTTAGCATCTGGTATGTCTCTTGTTGCTTTGAGTTCTCCTCCCCCGCTTTTCAATGTAATTTTGCTCATGCATCTGTAGTTCTAGAGTATACAGAAGGGCAAAATATGATGTAAGCAAGAAGTTACGTGGGTTAAGCTCTAAAGTAAAGCAGTGCTAAAGCCTCCTTGGTGAGGATGCACTCCATCATCTGACAGATTTTTTTTCTTCCTCTGATATCCTGTACCCAGCTTTTCAGTACTTCATGGTACACTGCATGGGGCTGTTAAGTGATGTGTCTGTTGTGATATTGCAGCTGAAGGCAGAGCCAAAGGAATTTATTGACAGATGAGGAGTTTGACCTGTGGATCCCATGTATCCACACCCTACTTGCCTAATAAAATAAGGTTGTACTTGGATAGAAGGTTTGACTGGAGCATCTGCGAGTTGGTGGATGATGCAAAGCCACCAGATAACTGTGTCTGCAAGTGTCAACTTGCTGTTTATCCCATTCCAGCCTTTTCCCTCTGATTTTCTAGATGCATTTACGTTTTTGAGTTGTTGTTTGCTGAAACAATTGCAGGATAGTCACTCTGTAGGCCCATGCTGTTTCCCTTCAGAACATGGCACAAAGTATGTTTGGATGGGGACTCTCTGTGCCAGGTGCACATGGGAGTGTGCAGCTGGGTCACCGTAACTGCACTAGTAACCCAGAGTGGGTGTATATCCCCAGACTCCCTGATAAATCACTGCTACGGTGTGTCACTCGTTGCCTTATTTATGAGTCAAGAGTGGGAAGATACCAGCTGGTTCTGGTGACCTCTGTGCATGATCATGGGTGGAGAGTTGACAGCACAGTGGGGCGGTAGTTCGTGAGTAACTCCCAAGTTGACATACATGGCTATAAATTGGCGAGATGGTTTCAGCAACAAACAAACCCTGCCTGTGATGAATTTCTAACCAGGAGTAAGGACGGGAGTTGTTGTGGAGGGCAGTGAGTAGCTCACCACCTTTTATGCATCGTGTAGACAACAGATGACTTGAGGTGAACTTTTATGACTTGAGGTGAAGCTCTGCAACGTCCTGCAGCGAGGGCCAGGCTGAGCAGCCTGGCTTTGAGATGTTGGGGTCAACTTATGGTGGCTTTGAAAGGCAGTGTGTTTTCCTGTGCTCGCTGTGTGGGGAAGTGGGGATGGATGAGAGTTCCTCGCTCAGGGTCCAATCGCATCTTGGACTGAGGACAGGACCATGCAGGGCCTGTGACTTCCCACGACATGAGCTAGTGACACTCAGCAGGTGCCGACTGGTGGCTCTGGCAGCTCTCTGCTATCGCCATGCTTGGTTTTCTTACTCATTTCACCTCTTATCATCACTTAAGAAAGTGGAACAAAATTTTAGTCTTCCTTATAAAATGATGAATTTCTGATTAGTGAATTTTCTTAAATGATTAGTGATCACATTGACAATATCTCACTCAATAATGATGATTTCAATCAAATTGGAAGTCAGAAAGGAAGTGAACAGATGATAAATGAAGGAACCACTAAAAAAATGTTTGGTTTGGTATGTTTTTGGCAATCAGTTGAGTAGCTATTAACTTGTAAAACTGTCTAACTTTTAAAATGTTTTGATGATCTGGGAGTTTTTTGACCACAACTGGAAATGACATCGAACAGCTGCAGAAGTTGTGCATGTAACTACTCCATTTGCAAAACTAAAATTATTTCATTGTTGTGAAGAGCATATTAATTGTTTGGGTTTTTTCAATGATCTAATTAACACTATAGATCTAAAAAAAGCAGACTTTCTGTACTTGTATTTGTTTACCTTGTGCTTTTATAAGAAAGTTTGTTCTCGTAAGTGCTTATTTTTTAGCAGAATGACCTTCTGTGCTGCTGGGGCCTGGGGCACTTGGAGCAATGATTTTTCTCAAGGAAGGGGGTTCCCCAAGCCCCTAAAGAGGGAGATGGCTGCTTCACTTTGCTTTAAGACTGCAACAAAATCCAGACTAGTAAACCAAAATGATCTTCTCGTAGGTGAAATCCCTGATCTCTTCGCTGACGATGAAGTTGAAAACATCATCAATAGCATGAGGAATGAGGTCAAAGGCCAGGGACTGGTGGACTCCAGGGAGACTTGCTGGAACTTTTTTATAGAGCGCGTTCGACGTCAGCTGAAGGTGAGACAGACTGGAGGAGTTCGGGTACTCATCATCGACCCTGGTGCCAGGGCATGGGGTGGAGATGTTTTTGGCTACCTTTCTGGAAGGTCACGCTGCAGCCTGTTCATGATGTGAACTGTGATTCTCTCAGTGAGTAGTACTAAAGTGTAGGAAATGCTGTCTGTTGCCATCACTTCTCTAGAAGATACTATGGGAGTTAGTTAGAAATTTTCTCTTCTAAGAACTGAGCAGGACCAACCTTTTCATTTTCAAAGCCATGCACAGAGGTTTAACTGGGGTGCATCAAGACTAGCTCTTACTGCTTGGAAAACTTGCACAGCGGATCTTCATGTTGTTGATAATCCACAGCAAGAAGATTTAAAAAATTATCTTCAAAACAGAGTGCTGGGAACTGAGTGGGACATCGCACGCTTACAAGATTTCTTCCACTGCAACCCATATTCCAGCACAGAAAGGCCTTATAAATAGGTCCTAAATTCCCGAAACAGTTTCAGGACTTCCCCGGTATGCCCAGAACATGAAGAAAGTACAAGTCCAGAAGGAGCTGGACTCTTCTAGAAGGTTTTTACTCGTCTGCAGAACTGCACAATGCAGCAGTTCCAGAGCAGGGTGGTAGGGTGAGTAATGAGTGAAGACTTGACCTTCGCTTAATGTAAGCGCATCCTCCTTGCTACTCACTGCTGGGTTTGTGTTGGTGGGAAACATTCACTGAGGTAGGGTGGCCTGTTCTCTTTTTGTTATAGGTAGGTAAGCGTTTAGGACAGTGAACCAGCTGGAAAAGTATTTTTGAGGGAATATTTAGGGACTATGACATAGTATAGATGCCCAAGGAGAGGGAATCCAGTACTCCGCTGCCATTGGATTTTTTGATCAGCGCTGATGCTGTTCTGTAGCTCTTCTAGCACCTTGGTTGTCTTCTGCCTGGTGCTCCTCCCTACCTATATTCCTGTCCGCTGTTCAGGGACACTGGAAGGGCAGCATGAATTTGATTAACTTGAGGCTGATCACTTTTCCTTGTCTGCCCATCTCCTTAATGGCATGTTAGAGCAGATGGATTGAGGCAGCTGGGAAGTGCTGTTTATTTTTTCCCAGCGTTTTATGATGGAATGATGCACTGTGCAGAAAGATGATTGAGCTATTGCTGGTCCAAGGCATGCTGGACCTCTGGGAGCAGCACAGGAGTGGGGCTTGGCCCAGTGGAGCAGGAGCACCAACACACCTTCTGCCTCAGGGTTTTGAGAGAGAGTAATGTAGGTGCAGAAGTGAGCTTTGGTACACGGGTAGCTTCCTGAAGCTTGCCTGGTCCTGAGAGAGCAACGTATAGGTGCCCAAGGCTTATGCTTGAAGGCATAGGATTTCTACAGGTCTGTTGTCTTCATGTAAGCATTCAGTGGCCATATCAGAGGAGCAGCAACTCTGAGTTCAGCTGCCTCTTCTGAAATGGAAACAAAAGTAGTTTACAGCTTGACAGATCTTAGCTCATGGTGGAGGTGGTGACACCTTATAGAGATGTCTGAGTTGACAGCAGCCTCCCCCATGACACTTGCAAGGCTGTACAGGCACCAACCAGGGCTAACAGGTGGGAGAGGGATGATGCATTGAGCGAGAGATGCTGCTTCCCAAACTGGCCCTTGCTCAGATATTGCTGCTTCGTTGCATGGTGACAACTTGCCTGTGTCCTTCTTTGTGCCTGATTAGCAGAGCTCATAAATTCAGCCTTGGGGCTCGCCAGAAAGGGACCATGATGAATGGTGGTGGCAGGTTTTGGTTCTTAGAACTTATTTTCTTCTGTTAAAGCTGTTCGTGGGGCAGCAAAGAGGAAAAGTGCTTTGCCTTGACCTGACTTTGCACCTTGGGTGAGGAGTTTCCTTCTGGAAAAGGGGGCCTTCCTGAGAGGAGCTGAGCAGGCTGGCTGGGAGAAAGGAGGCTCCCAGACTGCAGGGAAAGGCAGGGAGATGAGGGAGGGATGCTGAAGACTAGAGGAAGGAGAAATGGTGCAGGACTGGGAGGATGCGGAGTGGGAGAGTAATAGGCCCTTGACCAGCCCCCAGAGTAATGTGAAGAGAGATTTTCCAGAGGCCCATGAATGCTGCACAATTTGCTGCAACTCAGGAACTTTTAGCAGCTGTTGGGCTGAAAGAAAAACCCAAAAGGGAAAGGGCCTACTGTGCAAAATGCAAGGAGCAGAGAAATCGCATTCACAACTGCTTTCATTTCCATTTTGCTTTGTTTAGAGATTTCTCTATTTAAAAAAACCACAACTTTTCATTCTGGTGAAAGGAGATTTTGAGTTTGAGCCACCTCAGTCCTTTTCAATGCTGGTTTTCAGGACAAAAAATCCAGGCAGGTCTTGCCAGGAGAATTGAGATCCATTCATTTTAATTTCTGGTTGCACCGCTTGAATCTGGATGCCAATTCCGTGCCAGGCAAAGCTTTGTATCACTGCTAAAGCAGGGAGAGGTGGTTATATCAAACCTCGGCTGCAGCCTCGAAAGTGTGCTGAGCCTCTGCTTTTGACCATCACGGCGCTTAACACCATGGCTTGTTTTTATTGCAGAGGAAAAGTATGTTTACTGCTAGATGATGGCTTTTCCAGGCCAGGCTTGCTGTGCTGAAGTGCAGGGACTCAAGGATAGACTTGCTCTTCCGTTAGCTACTGGTGTGAGATCTTCCTTTGGAAGTGGCTGGTGGAGTCTGGGCTGGGATGCGTGTTTAGAAGGCTGGTGCCTGTTTCTGGCTGTGTCGTCTCACCTTCTCCTTCACTGGGTTCCCCAGGTCGCGCTGTGTTTTTCACCTGTCGGTAGCAAGCTGCGTGTCCGCAGCAGGAGGTTCCCTGCCATCGTCAGCTGTGTGGCCATAGACTGGTTCCAGGAGTGGCCGCGGGAAGCCCTCGAGTCCGTCAGCCTCCGCTTTCTGCGAGAAACAGAGACCGTGGAGGTGAGCACCTCAACCACCGACATCTGGGGATGCTGAGCCTGGGTTCCTCTGCTTGGGTTTGTATTCCTCTGTGGGGTGGAAGCACCAGCTACCCCTAGCTGCATGTCACTGGTGACAGCCAAGTGTGACCTCGTCCCTCTGTTCATTGCAAGCAATGCCTGACATGATGAGGACAGCATTGCACGGAGGGTTTGCTCGCCTTCATTGCCCTCCAGTACTTAACCAGGAAATGGGGTGATTGTACTGAGAGGAACTGCTGGTAGTTTAAACTTAATTGAACCACACATGGAATACAGTCCAGGTTTTTCAGAGAGGGGTGTGGACCTTAGCAGAAGCCTGGCCATGGGCATCATGCTCATGTGTGTTTGTACACTGAGAGTAGTGCAGTGAAACAGAGAGAGGCAGCCAACAAATCAGTGAAGAAAATAACCTAATGCTCGGGATTGTTGCAGGGAATATGCCCTTTTGTCTCCACCTACGTGTCTGAATGTCTGTAATTGTCAAGGGCAAAAATGTGTTAGGTTCTCATTGCTGACAACCAGCTACTAGACTGAAAGGGATTCAGTTCTGTTTATTTAGCTTTTCTGAGCAGGATTTTGAAAGAATAAAGTCTACAATGTTTCTTTTCATGAGGGAGCATTTTCCCCATTTGTACAAAAGAAAAGCTCAAATTTTTACTTAAAAGGGTGTTATTTTGTAGAGCTGAATGCTAGAAAAATTACTTGGAATAAGATAAAGTATGAGATAAAAAGATATAAAAAGAAGTATAAAGTACATGAGTCGACAAAGACTTCAGGTATAACAAATGAAAAGGGATCAACTTAGATGTTACATCCCAGATTTTGCTACAGCAGAACAAAAAGTTAATAAATTCCTTTATACATGGCACAGGTCTATGTTACATATAGTTGTTCTGTTTTAAATAGTTTCTCCTTGTCTCCTCATCTTACTTTTAGGATTCAGTGAAAAATTCGATAAGCAAATTCATGGCCCATGTCCATATGAGTGTCAATGAGATATCCCGATTGTATCTCAGCAATGAGCGACGATACAACTACACCACTCCAAAGTCATTCCTGGAGCAAATCAAACTCTATCAGAATTTGCTGTTCAAAAAGGATAAGGATTTAAAAGCAAAAATGGAGCGTCTGGAGAATGGCCTGGAAAAGCTCAACAGCACATCTGCACAGGTAAGCAAACCTTTTGGAGTCAAAAGTGGATGGTTTTCCTTATGTCTCTGCATCCTAGTTCAAAGGAGAACTTTACAGACTGAAACTGTACAGGGTGTAAAATTTGTGCGAGACCTTGGTTCTAGTCTGGCTTGAACTGGATGCCTGGAGGACCAGAAGTGATGTTCTGTACTGGAAAGGAGAAGGGAAGAGATGTGTGACCAGTCTCTGCTGTTTGGGTGGTAAAGATGAAAGATCACGATAAGCAACATGAGATAGGGATCCAGGTGGCTGTGTACATCTTTTAATGGTTAAATTCCAGCTGCGATGACAAAACAGCTTATAAAATCCAGGAAGATCAGTGATTTTTTGGAGTTGAATCCAGAAAATCCAAAATAACTTCATCAAGAATCCTCTCTTTCAGACTAAATAGAGCATTCTTTTAACTGAAGGCTGATGTTCATTTATCCTTGCATTGTGCTATCCATCTTTAGGGAGAACTGCCACATGTCTGAAATGTAGATTAGCTGTCCCCAAATCCCCCTGCTAAAGAGCCCCACTGACACTTGTCTGAGGTAATGACTAGATGTTGTTTGCTCTGAGTATTTCCCAAACCTCTCTGCGGTGACAGAAACTTCTTTTCAGAGCTCTGCTGGCTACATCTCTTACTAAATTCCCATTTTTCTTTCCATTTCATATTCTATTAACTCTTAGGAATATTCCCTCACAAGCTTCTACTGTGGCAAATGGGCCTTTCCTGAAGCTGCTCCAAAGAAATGCAGGGGGTTGATGTGAATGACGGACTAGGAGGTTCAACCCCTTCCATATATATGCTCTGGATAATGCTGATGGCATAAATCATGTCTGTCACGCTCAATAGGATGGGTGCCTAACTGGAGAGTGATGTATGGGCTTTATTAATGCCCCTCAATTCTGATAGCCTATGTCTCACTTCAAACAGTCGCTTTCTTCGTGGTGCAGTACAGCTCTTTGAAGACACAGAAAGGGAATGGGCATGTTTCACGTCCCCTTTGCAGGTTTTAGCATCTCCTTTGCAAGGCTGCAGCTGAGGATGAACAGCCAGTAACAGAGAGCACCCATCACAACCAGTGATGCCAACCAGAGCAGTAAGTGCCCTCACTGCAAAGCAGACCTCACATCTACCTTCCCTGTGGAGACAAATGATTCTGCTGACCTGTGGGGTGCTGCTGTTTTTGGTGATGCCCTGGTGGTGGACAAGGTGGGTTAGGTCTGTATTTTATTGGGAGCAAATAATCTGAAACTAACCTTTGGGGAGGAAAGAAGTTCCTGTAGTGTCAGTCAAACACAGGGACCCCTCTGTATTGTTCAGGCACATATTCAGTTGGGTGTTATGTTGGCCAGAGTCCTCTGATGAGCCAGAAAATAGATGCTGAGCAGTGGTGGAGGACTGGGGAGGACATGGGAAGCCAGAGTACCTGTGGGTCTTGTAGGTATTGCTACTACAAGGGAGTAAAAGAACACGAAGTTCGTATCTGGTTAGAGTAAGGCTGAGGCGAGAAGTGCCTGTTTGTGAAGTTGATTAAGATGCAGAGCAGTGAGGACAAATATGTCAAATTTGAATCTAATATTAGCACTGGGGGCCTAAAATTAAACACCTAAATTATCAGATGTGCGCAATAGTCAAAGCTGCTGTTGATTTGAAACCAGAGTGTGGATATTTAGCAGTATTGGAAATTATACCAGAATGTTCCATGTTGAATATGGATATAGAAGTTCACATTCACCCATGAAATGGTTGGCCTCGGTGCTGAGGAGGTGACAAGCCTTCTGTGTCTCAGGTGCGTAATCTCCAGGATGTGTTCGTGATGCGTGGAAGTGATGTACCGTGATATTTTTATTTTCAAAGCAAAGGAGGAGGATTTTGATACCTGAATGTGATCTAATTGTGCCTTAGCTCTGAGGACTAGTGCTCCCATCATCAACATTCTCCGAACTCCTGCTTTTCAGATGATGTGACAAGTTAATTCTGAGTTTTATATATTTCTACAGACTGTTTAGTGTGACCTCAGCATGAGCGGGCTGTTGTGTGTTTGGATAGCCTTTCGGTACACTTGGACAACCATTCCAGTTCCAAAATAACCTCTTGTCCTTTTACTCTTCTCCCCACCACCCGCTCTGTGTTTTTCTTTTTATATTTGGACATCTTGATACCACTGTCCAACTTGTTTTCTAAAGAAATGTTTTTTGTTAGCTTCCATGCCTAACCATCCTTCGCTGAAGACAGTGGCTGTCCTCAGTACTCAGAAAAGCAGAAGCCAGCTTCCAGTTATTAGGGTACAACAGACTTGGGAATATGTGTGGGATGAGTCATTTGTTTTTCAGAGTGAGGACCATTGTGAAGAGGTTAGCACTCTGTTCAGAGCCAATTGCTGAGTAATTTTTAGGATGGCTTTGGTTAATACGGCATCACCGGATTCCAGATTCAAGTCCTGCTTGCTCTATCAATTAATCGCTGACCTTTGTGATGTATTTTGTGTTCTTGGAAGCAGGCAGGGACAATCAGGTTAAATGAGTCTTCTGGGAGCCTGCCCTCCAGGTTTTCTGTTCTTTAATAATTCTGCTGCTGCTGTCCTGGTGGTAGGCAGCACTTCTTCCTTCCCTGTTGGAGCCACAGCACATTACCCTTGAATCTCTCATTTGTTTTGCTCTTTCCTGTTCTACCTCACATTACTAATTGCTTCTCAGATTGTCCTGGACTCAGGAAGCTGCTTGCAGGTTTTCCACATTTCTCAGCACTGTTTGGGATCAATTAAGTACTGACCCTTTTGTAGCCTGTAGTGATATTCCATGTGCTAGGGCACACGCTGGATCTGTCTGTGCACACTTCCATCAGGTTCTTACCCTAGTGTTACCTATGGGAACGAGGTGAACAGTGTTCTCTCTTCTCTTTGGGGTGACAGACTACTGGGATTTTCCCAGCCACCCCAGTCTCTCTTTGTACTGCTTTTCTCTTGTAGTTCTTGCTTTCTTCTGCTTACCAGCTATATGTTAACCAAAAGGCATCTTGTGCTTTCAGCAACGTTGATGGGCACCGGAAAATATCGGTGGTGTTTTTCTCACCTCCTTTGGATGTGGTAATTGACTCTTCTGTGGTGTGCCTGGATGGTAATTGATAAAGCACAAGTCTGTGGCTGCTCCACAAGCACAGCAGTATCCAATGTGCTGGCAAGAACCAAGCAGGACAGGTCACTGTGGCACCCTGAATGGTTACAGCTCATGTCTTTGAAGAGGCATGAATTCCCAATCCCAAGTGATCTTACTCTCAACATAAAACTGTCTCTTCCTGCCCCTCCATGTGAATCTCTTTATCTTTTTCTTCATCTCCCTGTGGCCCTGTCATCCATGCCTGTGTCCACGTGTCAGGTGTCTCTGCTGCATGCCCCATGACATTGTGGACCTCCATAGACTGCAGGAGGACAACCTTCCTCGCCATGGTCTTCACCACGGGCTGCGGGGGAATCTCTGCTCCAGCATCTGGAGCACCTCCTCCCTCTTCTTCTGGTGTCTGCAGAGTTGTTTCTCACTCCTCTCTTCTGGCTGCTGCTGTGCAGCAGCACATTTTCCCCCTTCTTAACTATGTTATCCCAGAGGTGCTACCACTGCTGCTGATGGGCTTCGTTTTGCCCAGAGTCTTGGTGGGTCTGTCTTGAAGCCGGCTGCATTGGCACTATCAGACATAGGGGAAGCTTCTAGCAGCTTCTCACAGAATCCACCTGTGCAGCCCCTCCTTTACCAAATCCTTACTGTCCAATCCCAATATATGAGGTCATCACAATAAGGCTTCCTGGCTTCAGTCTCCGGAATATTGTCCACATCAGTCTTCATCCTCTCCATTTGAGCACCAGCTTCAAGGAGCAATCGTTGTATGACATGATAATATTTTCCATGCTGTTCTCCTTTTGTGTCATAGTGTTTTGCAAGTGATGTTGTTGCATCATGGTATTACCTGAGATGTTATTGGTAGCCCCAACCAGGAGTGCAGTGGAGCTGAACCAAAAATGACCAGGGAAGAGTAACCTGGGAATACATTCAAAGGATGGTGGCTAGTCCTGCTCCTGATCTGAATGATTCATAACACTACTGGTTTTCTTAGGGTGGACTTAGGAGTATGGGGGTGTCAGTGCAAGGAGGGTGACTGTGTGTGACTGTTGGAGAAGTTCTGGGCTGTGAGAGGACAGAAGACGGGCTTGGCCACCTCTGGGTTTTGGAAGTTTTAGTTTAACGGCTAGAAATATGCCAAGTTTCTGGGTTTTCCTTAGAAAGACAAACCAGCTCTGTGTACAAGCGGATGTCCTTTTTGGATGGAAAATCCTTTTTGGTGTGAGAGTGGGAAAGTTTCAGTACCTTCTGTTACTGTGATGTTGGTAGACAAAGAAGAAATTTTCATGCCTTTGTTCCTAACATTTCGTGCCTTTGTTCCTAACATTTCATGCCTTTGTTCCTAACATTTCATGCCTCTGCTGCTCTGCCAGGAGTGGCTCCACAGGCCATTGATGGTAGCACACTTCAGGTTTCTGCTGGGCCTGTGCCTTCCCAAAGACAGCGATGTGAGGCCTCCCTGGTCACTGAAACCTCATCAGGGCTTTTTCTGTCTGAGTATCAGGATGTGTGGGAAGGGAGGAGAAACGGATGTGATTTTTGCTGTGGATAGAAGTGTAGTATTAAGGGAAACCTGCTTGCTGTGCTGAGGGGGCGAAACCAAAAGAGTAAAGCTCACAAATGTACATTCCCTGTGCCACCCCAAGGACATCACTAAAGCCAGTGAGTATGGCTATTTGGGTGTAACTCCTGTTTCTCTCTTTCCACTACACAAACACTATTAAATTATCCTGCTCAACTCCATTTGGGCTTTAGCCTCACTAGGCAAACACGATTGTTTCCTTTCTCGTGTACCAAAGCCCTGCTGTAGTTAAGGGAGGCTGGAGGTCACTGTTTATCTCCTCAATGTGATGTGGTCTATTGGCAGAAGGTCCAGCAGATCTTCAGGAAACACATCACAGCTCCAACTTGCATTATTTCCACTGGGAATTTAACACGTAACACAAGCCCAGCTGGGCAGGGACCTTCACAGTAAACATACACTTCTGGGTTTCCAAGTATTTCTTTCTGGCAAAGCTGGAACTGAATTCTCTCGGTTTTAAAATTTCTAGTAGAGCAAGTAATTTATCCTTTCATCGTTGCATGTACCTGGCCAAAAGCAACTTTTGTCAGGGCATTTTCAGTTCTCACGGCCTGCACTGAGTTTACATCTGCTCATTTTGTAGCGCCGTTGAGTGCTAGTGGGTTTTAATCCCTTGCTTGTTTTGTTGTGGTTGTGTAAACCCCTAAAGCTACCGTTCGTATAAGTACCCAGCATATGATTACTGATTTTTGGGCAGATGTTCACAAGCCGTATCTGCCATCAGCAAAGCCTCCCACTTCAATTTCCCGCAATCGCTGAAGACGTGGAACTGAACAAGGAGCTGCCTCTGAGTTTGCTGACTGAAAGGGTTATGTGCTCCTGCAAGGCCAGAGCTGTTTGAATTTATAGTTGCATCTTTGTCCTGGTGAAAACAGCATTGTTGTGCCAGGCAGCCGGAGGGGACAATGGATGAGGTGTACAAAGAGACTCCTAAGAACCCCGTTTGAAGTTGATGCTGAATGTCAGTGCTTCAGTTTATAAGATTGCAAACCATTCTATGATTGTATGAAATTGTGCTCTCTCTTCTTGTATAAAAATGGAATTATCAACAAAAGCCAGTGTATGACTTCCCTTCCAGTAAGTATTTTTATATACCTCAGAAGCTCTCGACAATCCTTTACAAGCCTAATGGAAGGACAGTGAAAAACTCCATGATCTGCACAGAGCCTGTGTAAATTCATTGAAAGAGGTACTTTTAGAAAGAGACTTTCTGTCTTCAGTTGAGAGTCAGTGTGAGCTCCCTCACTGTGCAATGGCTTCAGCCTGTTGTGGGAGAGGGCTCCTGCCTTGTTGGCTGTGAGCAGCTGCTTGGTGCAGCAGTGTGTGAGGAGCTGTCACCACCGCCACACCCCTTGGCCACCGACAGGAGAGACCTTCTCAAGGTCATCTGACATCACACTTTAAAGCCCTTTGAGCCTTGGACCTCTGACATGGGCTTGTACTTGTCAGCTGATTCCAAATGTAATTTCCTAGTGTGAAAAATTCCCTTCCCACTCCAAGTTTCTAGGACATGACGGTTACCAGGGAACTGATGGGTTCTTGCCTAGGCGTTGTGTGAGTGGGGCAGGGGATGGAAGGGTGGGTGGACGGCAGGGTGTGCCTGGGTGAGCAGGCAGCTCAGGGAGCACTGGTTTCTGCTGCACAGGTCCTCAAAACCTGCATGTGGCAAATATCACATGCTCTGTTCTGCTGGTCTCAAGGTTGAAAGGCAAGAGTATGCCTAGCTGTATTGTAGCACTTGTCACCTCCACCACAAAACACACATACACAGCACGCACACGCCTCCATTGCCAGGGATGTGATGTAACATCAGATCTCACGTTCAAAGCTTTATTTATTTGGCTTTATAGTGAGAGAAGCTGCCTGCAAATGCCTGGTCCATGGTGAGACTCCTGAGCTGTACAAAACTAATCTCAAGAACACCTGAAATGAAAACTCCTACCTACTTCCCATTGAATCCTGCTCAAAGCAATGCTCATGTCTCCCTGACACCTCTGTCCGGTTTCCAAGCAGAGGCAGTGAGCAGAGTTGGGACAACCTCCTTAGCAGCTCATCCTGCTGGTGCTGGATTCTTCCCTGCTGGATTCCTCACTGCTAGCAGGCTGCCCCAATTTGTGGACCATGTACATGGGCTCTCCAGCCGTGACCCATGAGCAAAGAAGAGCAGCAGTGTCCTGCTAACAGCTAGAAATGCTGTTTTTCTGTGCTGCCAGAGCATTGTTTGCTTTACACACAGGCCCTCCAAGCTTTTGGCTACTGCTCAGTCCCACTCGAGTGTGAGCTTGTGCTGCTGGGCAGAGTGGGGAGCAGGTCGGTGGGTGTCCATGTTCCCACATGTGTTTCTTCCCTCTAGGTGGATGAGCTGAAGGCCAAGCTGGCAGCCCAAGAAGTGGAGCTGAAGCAGAAGAATGATGATGCTGACAAGCTGATCCACGTGGTGGGGGTGGAGACGGAGAAAGTGAGCAGGGAAAAGGCAATCGCTGATGAGGAGGAGCAGAAAGTGGCACTTATCACCAAGGAGGTAGAGCAGAAACAGAAAGACTGCGAAGAGGACTTGGCCAAAGCTGAGCCTGCCCTGGCAGCTGCCCAGGATGCTCTGAACACCCTTAACAAGGTATAGTGAAGGTTCCCATGGGAATCCGATATCTCCCCTCTGCGTTCGCAGTGGGCAGTGTCATCTGATGGCCCAAGGTTTTGGGCATTGTATTAGCCCTCCTCCAGCTTCCTCCCATCTGGTGCGTACTTGGTCCCTGGTGTAACCTGAAGCAGCTGTCAGGCTGCACCAAGTTACCCTTTAATCATGGCCATGGAGAGAAGGAGGAACTGGAGGTAGGTGCTTTGTTTGTATCTCTTCTCCACTGTTGGCTGGCTCCACTGCTTCTCGTCCTGCCCCGCAGGGAAGGAGAGGTCACCCTACTGTCACCCCGCTTCGAGACCCAGGGAAGAGTGTCCCAGAGGGATCACCAGTTCTGTACCTGTCTTGCTGTCTCTGGCTCAGACCCATCATCTAGCGTGGAGGAGGACAGGCAGGGTAGAGGGCTGGGCTCCAGGACAGGGTCACAGGCCAGATCCCTCTTCAGAGTTTTCTGAGGCTGTTACCCCTGAGTTGCGGGTAATGAAGCTGTAGGAGGGGAGACAGGAGATGCTGCTGGTGCTCTCAGGATGAATGGTTCTCAGCTGTCCTCAGAATGGTTGTCAGTTGTCCAGAGGCTCCTGTGACAAGAAGCACTGTGCCCTTAGCTGGTGATAGCAGAGGTACGGGAGGTGTGGCAGGACAGGTGGGGTGAACCCCAAGCACCTCTTCATTTCAGCGAGAGACAATATTGGTGCTGTTTGCTTGGGGTGTTTCTGTGTAAGTGCACAGCCAGCCCAGCAGGAGCTGAGAACACTCCAAAATACCACCAAGACAGCTTTTACACCCAGCTGCTGTGAACCTTTCTCCCCAGGTAAGGCTGGTGCTGAGAATGTTGTACAGAGACCTTGTGTGAGCCCCCCCAGACCAGCGTTGGTGTCTGTGGAGGTGGCAGTTTGTGGCTGCAGCTGGTAAGGAGCATGGGCATCCTTCAAGTTCCCACTTGACTCATCTCCTGCTTTGGACGGGAATCTGTGATGGGAAGGCTCATGTGCCCTCCAAGTCTGCAGCACAGTGGGGCAAGTGTTTTTCTGCAGTCCATGGCAAATTCCTTATTTGACCAAGGGGTATGACAGGTGGGGGAAGAAGGATCAGAGATTCTGAGGTGCAATGGGGAGAGTTGGTGAGTTCATGGGCTCCTCTGGCTTCTTTTCCTCATGAGTTCCCTGCTGTTGTAGGGACAAAACATGGTGGCCTGAGGGTTTGGACTGATCTTTTCCGGCTGTATTGGGATGGGATTTGCCCTGTCTTCTCTTTGTCTGAGAAGTTCTTTAGGCCTTGTAGAGTGTGGTGCTCAATGTTTGATACATGCAGCTTGGCTCCACAGGTGCACTAATGGGGTGGCTTTTCGTTTGACACGGTCAGTTCTGACACAGAAGTCTCATTTCATTTTTGGGTTTATCCAGTACTGGGGTTTCTTGGGTGGGGAGAGGACATGTTCTTCAGCAATGTCTTTGTACTGGGCAGGACACTGTTGTGGGTGGTGAGTGGTTGGGTACTGAGTGTGGGGTGACCTCTTGGTAGAGCCATACGTTGCCACAGACAGGGTGACTCCAAGGGAACTGGGGAAATGTATAACCAGGAGATAAGGACTGCTCTAACTGCAGGAGATTAATGGATTGGGTTAGGGAAGGCTTTATTACCTTGGGAAGTTTTTCTTCCAAGAGCGCTCTAAGAGTTCCTATTTGGAGCCTGGCACTGTGAGGTGTGACCCAGAGACGCGTGCCTACAATTCCTCTTGGTCTGCAGTTCATGCAGTGTCCTGGAGCAGGAAACTCCTGCTGCACCCAGGGCAGAGCAGTGGCCACTCACCAAGTACAGCTAGAAAATCAGAGTTATTCCCATGATCGCAGCACGGCATGGCTCAAACCATGGCTCAAACTATGGCCATGGAGCATAGCATCTCTGAGTCATCAGGAATGGATGTTCTCTTTGATTATCTTTCAGAGAAGGTGGCTTTGCTGTAGAGATGTGTTGCTTTGTCCATTGTTCCTGGAATGGAGAAGACTGTATGAAGGGAAAGTATTTGTCTCTTCATTAGTTTTGGTTTTATGCTGAAGCTGTAGAATATCTCATTAGGCAGAGATTAGGGAGGTGCTGGGATTTTCTCTAGGGGCCTGTAAAGCAGCAGTAGCAGAGCACTGGGAGGCATAGTCTCCCTCATCTGATTGGAGAGGCATCAGAGAGCTTGACCTGCTTGCTGTCATGAATCATCAACAGTATTTATGTGTGTATAGAGAGTTTCCCCCCAGTTATCTAAGCCGTGCTATTTGGACAGCATTAATAAACAGTGAGAAAAACTGTCGGGTAGAATGCAGTAAAAATACACATACTCAGCTACTGAGAAGTTGCAGTCAGTGCCCCTTTGGAAGGGAGGATGATGCTTGGCCAGTGCTGCCCAGTCTGTGCACAGGTTGCAGTGAGCAGAAGACAATGACAACATCAAACCCAATGAACTTCTTGTGCAGTTGCCTTCAAGGAATATCCCCTGGAGATGGTCCAGAGGCATTTGCAGGTGCCATAGCGGCCGGTGTTCCTGAGGCAGGTGGCACTCGGTGTCAATGTCCTGTCTGGTTTCTGTCTCGGGGATACTCTGGTGTGCAGAAGAAGAATCAGAGTGATTTGTTTGAATTGATTCTATCAGGGAAAAGAGCAAAGCTCCTTTTACATGGTACCCAAGTTCATCAGCATGGCACTCACCTTGGACCTGGCTTGTCCTCTTCCCATTGTGCCAGAGACTCTCGCAGCAGGGAAGGGAACAGGCCACTTCATGCTTCCCAGATCTTAGCCTCCTGACCAGGACAGCATCATCCTCTGTCCCATTTAGGGTAGTAGTCTTGTCATGGAAATGCACACCTCCTAGGGGAAAAGCAACTGTACCAGCTCAGCATTCCCTTTCCCCTGAGATGCAGGCTGTTATTCACTGGCTGCTTTGCCAGAGCCCTCCCAGCCCCGCAAGCAGCAGCTCCGTGAGCACCAGCCTCCAGCACACGTGGGGCTGGGAAGAGGCCACATAGCACGTGATGCTCCCACCTGAGCTGAGCAGGGTGCTCAGGATGGAGGAGGGCATGTTGAGGTGCTCATTTGTGCTTACGGTTGGCTCCATGTCACTGAGCATGTTAATGAGAGACATTGTACGCTGGAAATGCACACAGCTCCCAAGGGGCCGTCTCAACCAGATGGATTATTAACAGAAGTGAAAAACAAGCCAAGGTACATTTAGGAACAGATTCATGGCAGGTACCATTGTCCGGGTGGATGCTCAAAGACACCAGCCTGTCTCACCTCGCTTTCATAGCCAGGAACTCGAAGCAGCAGAATATCAGAGAATATAGATTAAAAGCTATTTGAAACTAGTAGAAACAGGAGGTTCATAGATTTTTCTTAAACTGCTGTTGAAACAGCCCTTATTTTTGTTTTGACAGCAGCGTGTCATCTGGGAACAGCTGATTTACCTGTGCTGCTTTTTTACTGTGGAAAAGTTGACTTGCCTGCGTGTGGAGGGAGGATTTTGGGTGTCTGCAGATCAAACCATCAGCACCACATTGCTGATGCAGTTGCTAGTGTGTTGGAAGTGTGCACTCTCTCCACAGCTTTGCTTTTGTTGTTTAGGTTGAGATTCATCCCACTTATTATTAGGGACTTGCTAAAACTGTCTGTGTTTTACCACTGGAGGAGATGGGAACTCCCCCTGGGACAAGGGTGTCCCCAGATATTGGCTGATGTTTGTGGGGGGATTCTTGTGCCCATTCACCCCAATGACTGCTCTCCTGCTGAAGGTGCTTTGTTAAAGTGCCTGAATTTGGGCTGGATCATGGCCCTCTGGAAACATAGGTGCACACAAATAGTTCAACAGGACCTTGACATGTGGGTGTCTGGCACAGGGAGTAGTCAATCATGAAGGAAAGCTCTGCAAGGCAGTTTTAGAGGGGCTAGGGGCTATTTATAGAGATTATTATTTGGTTATTATTCCTTTTTCCTTATCCCAGTCTTCTAAGAGGGCAGAACACCTCCTTCTCCCCCAGGCAGCAGGGCTGGCAGCAGGGAAGGGGTGGGAGTCTGGAGAGGAACACTGTGCTCTGCTGGTCCCAGGTGGGATAGAAGCGGCTGGAGCAGGGAACTGAGCCGATATGCTGTAGACATGCACAGTGGTGATTTAAAAGCAGTGGTGTTTGGGCCACAAGAAACCCAATTTATCAGATTGATAGCTTGGGAGCCTGGCTCTATTAGTGACAAAGTAAAAAGAAAGCCCATTCATTTTTATCTAACAACCTTGTTTTCCCCTTTTCAGAAGAATCTGACGGAGCTGAGGTCCTTTGGGTCACCGCCTTCAGCTGTCAGCAATGTCACTGCCGCTGTAATGGTGCTGATGGCACCAGGAGGAAAGATTCCCAAGGACAGGAGCTGGAAAGCAGCAAAAGCCACCATGACCAGGGTTGATGGCTTCCTGGACTCCTTAATCAAGTTTGATAAGGAGAACATCCACGAGAACTGCCTCAAAGCCCTTCAGCCCTATTTACAAGACCCCAAGTTTAGACCAGAATTTGTGACCACCAAGTCCTACGCCGCAGCCGGCCTCTGTTCCTGGGTGGTAAACATCGTGCGCTTCCACGAGGTCTACTGCAACGTGGAGCCAAAGCGGCAGGCTCTGAGCAAAGCCAATGCTGAACTGGCGGCTGCCCAGGACAAGCTGGCCAGCATCAAGGCCAAAATTGCTGTAAGTACTTGCCCTTTGATGGGACTCATCACACTGGTTAATGCTTGGGAAGAAATCCTCCACTTTGGAGAAAGCTGCTTCTCTGCACTCACGCGTTTTTAAGGGCAGGGTGGGAATACAAAGATTCGGTGCATTGTAGCCTTTTCTATTCCTTTTATTGCTGCTTTCCAATCATGGAATTGTTTTGGTTGGAAGAGACCTTTAAGATCATCAGGTCCAACTGTTAACACTGCCAGGTCACCACTAAACCACGTCCCTCAGCACCACATCTCCATGGCTTTGAAACCCCCTCAGGGATGGGGAATCCTCCACTGCCCTGGGAAGCCTGGGCCAGGCCTTGACAGCCCTCACGGGGAAGAAATTGTTCCTCATGTCCAATCTAAACCTCCCTTGGTGCAACTTGAGGCTGTTTCCTCTTGTCCTGTTGCTTGTTACTTGCTTCCTACATTTCATCTGTTCTTCTCCAGCTTTGCTTACATCTTGAGATGAAGGGTAATTATTAATTCGTATTATTCCCTCCCGGTTTTTAAAATGTAATTTATCTCTACTCATGGGTCCTCAGAAACCTCATTATTTCAAACCAATATGTTCCTGGAGCACTGCGCAGGGGCAGGGAAGAGAAATGGGAGGCTGATTCAGAGCTGGTAGCACAGAGCTGGGCTGGGCTGGCTCCCCGCACTCAGTCCCTGGTAATGACAGTTGCTGTAGTAGGAGCCTCACAATTTGTCATGGCACGGCTCCCTGTCAGCATAGCTTCTACATCATCCTTATTTAGATTTCTGCTACTTAAAAAAAATAAATTTAAAAAAATCATTGAATAGGAGAAATTACTGTGTGATTAAAAGTGCATTTCTACTGACAGTAGCTTCTAGCCTTTCTCCTTTTCCTTCAGAAAATTATCACTCTGATAAAAGACATACTGATTTTCTCCTCCACTCCCTCCTTGGCCAATACCTGCTAATAACAAAGTGTGGAAACCAGCCTGGAGGGATCCCACCAGCCCATCCCTCAGAAGGCAGTGCAAAGTCTCATTTCTTGCTATTCCCCAGGTCCCTCCAGATGCAGCAGCCACTGCCTGTGCTCCAGAACCTGCCTTGTTTTTAAGGTGCTGGGTTTGGAATCACAGAATCATAGAATTGTCAGGATTGGAAGGGACCTTAAAGATCATCTAGTTCCACCCCCCCTGTCACGGGCAGGGACACCTCCCACTAGATCAGATTGCTCAGAGCCCCATCTAACCTGGCCTTAAAAACTTGCAGGGATGGGGCTTCTACAACCTCTTTGGGCAACCTGTTCCAGGGTCTCACTACCCTCATGGGGAAGAACTTCTTCCTAACATCCAACCTAAATCTACCCTGCTCTAATTTGGATCCAATCCCCCTTGTCCTATCACTACTCGACGTCCTAAAAAGTCCCTCAGCAGCTTTCTTGTAGGCCCCCACCAGATACTGAAAAGCCACAATGAGGTCTCTTTGGAGCCTTCACTTCTCCAGACTGAATAACCCCAACTCTCTCAGCCTGTCTTCATAGGAGAGGTGGTCCAGCCCTCTGATCATCCTCATGGCCCATCTCTGGACACGTTCCAGCACATCCATATCCTTGTAATNCACCGACACATCCCTCTTGGTGAGTAAAGGATCCTCTTTGGCTCTGCTTTCATATTGACACCACAGTTGGTGCAATATCCCCGTTAATAGCTACGGTGTGTCAGTAGCTGGGCTGACAGATTTGTCTTAAGTAACTTTGAGATATGCACCTGGAGAAGGGCAGCACAGTCCCTCCAGCTGAGCTTCTTCCAGGACTCACCTCTCCCACCTGCACATCTTCATCTTAGAGAATACGTAGCTCTCTTGATGCCTCCTTGAGCTTATTGTTCTTAAAACACTTCCTACGCTTTTAAACTAAACACATAAATAAATTTCCAGAGCTCTCCAGTAGCCCCTTCCTGATGTAGATGAAAGGAAGGCAGGCTCAGCATCTGAGGCAGGAATGGATTTAGAGGTCTTTAGCCTCTAATTCTCCCATCTCAGAAGTGAAAGACGGTGCTGGGGAACTTTTTTAATCCCTCTGTGTTGCTCATTTCCAAAGTTCTTAATGCCTGAGCTTTTATTTTTTTCTTATCTTCTCTTTTTTTTTTTTTTTTTTTTTTTTTTTTTGTGAAGTGGGACTGTTTAAGTAACTGCCGGTCTTTGGTGAGATTACTGGTACTCCTCAGGCATACACTTAAGTTTGGGTGGTTTGGGTGAGTTTCCCCTCTGCAAGTGGGTAATGACATGCTGGAGAGTGGGGGTGGCTGTGGAGATACATCCTTGCTTACCAGGCTGGGCTCTCTTGGGTAGCTTGACTGATGTGAGGCTGAGTCATACCTGCTCACAACCAGACCCTGAGCTGTCACAAACCCATTTTTAGTCACAAAAGACACTATTCTGATTATCAGAAATACCAAGTACCTTTCCTTCTCCTTTCTCTACCTGGGAAATCAAGTTGCTACAAATCTGGGGCGGGCAGATGTAGAAGCAAGGCATTCACTCAGAGCTGCACGCAGATACCTCTGTGTTACTGAGGAGTGTGTCTGGTGGGGCTCTGCTGGTGTGATCTGTTCTCCAGAGCTCAGAGAGACTCATTTATCAGACCATGCCCATGTAATCACATTTTATATATCTCATTTATGTAGGAATGTGTATTCGTGTGCACACAAAGAGAGAAACTTTTTGTGTTATGAATTCCAAGGTGGGTCGAGAAGAGACTGCTTGGTATTTTAGGGTATCCAGGAGAGTTCCAGATATCCCCAGTACAATCTTTTTCATTTTCAAGTTTGTTTCTAGACTGTAGCTCAATGTTGAAGTGATTTACCAGCAGTTTAGCTTTAAGCGGTATTCATTGGGTGCAGATAAAATAGATTATTACCTTTACTTCTCTTATCAGGAGTGAAATGCTCCACGTGTTTGTGGAAGACGTTAATTTGGTTTAGATCAGAGTGTGAACAGCTCTGTCCAAGCAAAGGGCTCTTCATCTCCTGCTGATTTGGGCTCTTTCTGCCCCTTCTCAGCACTTTGCAGCCAACCTGCACGTGAGATGGTCCCAGACAGCGCTAGTTGGTCTCCTCTGCAGGATTGTCTTGTGTCAGAACAGTTTTATTGAGTTATTTGTTATATTTCCTTCTAGAAGCAGTGTGTGGGAGGTGTGGGTTGGACATGGTTCAAGCATACCTCCAGCTGCTCAGGGAGCCCACTGGGGATTTGAGCACGACTTTGTCAATCAGCAGAGCCTCAAGATCTGGACTGAGACTGAGGGGGCTGCAGCATTGGGAAATATAAAATTCTGTTTTCTTAGCTGCCCTGATCATTGCTCAGCCATAGATCAGCGGTACTTGGCCATGAGGACCCCTTTTCCTGGTTTAAATTTACACCAGGGCAGAGCACCAATTAAGTGAGGTTTGCATGTTTTTTGCCTGGGCCCTGTGCCGAGGATGTGAGTTAGAGCAGGTACAATCGCTGCTCCACGCTGGCTCCTGATGCCACCACACTGTGTAGCGGCTTCACCCTGGGTGCCAACCTGGGCAGTGTGAGCTGTGGGGGAGCTGGGCCAGCCCTGCCCATGAGATGACACAGCTCTGGAGGCAGGTCTCCCTTAAAACTACGCTGTTACTTTCTCCTTTTTTTTTTTTTTTCTTTTTTTTCATGTGCAGCGCCTCAATGAGAACCTGGGAAAGCTCACAGCCAAGTTTGAGAAGGCCACTTCAGAC
The DNA here is from genome assembly GCA_013396935.1 of Baryphthengus martii. NCBI lineage: Eukaryota > Metazoa > Chordata > Aves > Coraciiformes > Momotidae > Baryphthengus > Baryphthengus martii. Next base: position 209,430 of record VWZK01020253.1, read on the forward strand.
AAACTCAAATGTCAGCAAGAAGCTGAAGCTACAGCGTGTACCATCGCTCTCGCAAATCGACTGGTGAGTGTCAGCAGATGCAACTGGGGTGGCATGAATCGGAGGTGTCAGGTGCTGCTGAGATGTGAGCCATGTGCACGCAGTACATTACATCCTCCAGTTTTTTTGGAATACATTTCCTGTAGCGCAGCTAATTTCAGTGATGAAAATGATTTTGTCACTGGCTGTTCTCATACATCGGGGTAGGCACTGCTCGTATCTAAAGAGGTTGGCTATGCTCTCTTCACAGCTCTCATCTTTTGTTACTTCAATGCGTGAGCAAGTACTGATGGGCCAAAACTATATGACTCAAAAATCATATCATAAAAACAAAGCCAAGGATATGCCAGTAGCTTTGCAGGTTTCGAAACGACAAAAAGTGGCTAGAGAAAAGCTGTAAGAAAGCCGTGTCTGTCCCTGCTATCAGTCCATCGCTACACATGGCGATCTGTTGTATCTTCACAATACGCAGCCTCCTGGTCCTCCATGGGGGCAATGCCCTTGTCACTGCTTCACAGCTAAGAGACTGAGAGGTAGTGGCTTTTGCTGACACTGCCGTGTTAGCTCAAGTCCCAGCTCACGTCCAATGCTCCTAATTGCCCTTAACCCTTTACATTTTGGTTTCTGTGCTGGCTGTTAGCTTGGAGCAAGCCAGTTCTTCTTTCAAGAAAGGAAACAGGGCTGCAGGTGACTTCCCTGCTAGAGCTCTGCCCTGGCAGGTGATGGGGTTGAAGCTGGTTCTAGCAACTGGCTTTCCTGACTAAAGCTCACCCTTTAGCACACGAAGGCAGCACTCACAGAATCGCAGAATTTCTGTGGTTGGAAAAGACCTTTAAGATCACCAAGTCCAAACATTATCTAACTCTACCAGGGCCACTACTACGCCATGTCCTTAGGCAAGATATCTAGACAGCTTTTAAATAGATCGAGAGATGGCAATTCAACCACCTCCCTGGGCAGCCTGTTCCAGTCTTTGATAACTCTTTTAGTATAGAAATTTTTCCTAATGTCCAACCTAAACCTCCCCTGGTGTAACTTGATGTCATTTCCTCTTGTCTTATCAGTTGTGACATGTAAGAAGAGACCGACACCCACCTCTCTACAACCTCCTTTCAGGGAGTTATAGAGAGTGAGAAGGTCTCCCCTCAGCCTCCTTTTCTTCAGACTAAACAACCCCAGCTCCCTCAGTCGCTCCTAATAAGACTTGTTCTCAAGACCTTTCACCAGCTTCGTTGCCTTTCTCTGGACCCGCTCCAGCACCTTGATGTCTTTCTTATACTGTGATGCCCGAAACTGAACACAGTACTCAAGGAGTGACATTGATGTCATCTGGATGGAGAGCCCCAGTTGTGGTGTTTGCACCACTCTCTTTCCCAAGAGACTGTACCAGTATCCCCAGGAGAGTGTCTTGCCTGATCTGCACATATTCAGGGTCAGAGATGGTCTCAGTCTGTCTTGTTGAAGCTGCTTCTGCTGGTGGGGCTGATGGCAGCTCAGTCAGAATGCAAAAATATTTCCAGAAGCGATACTGGATGCAGGTTTCTCTGCTTGCTTTACCAGCTCTTGGCTGCATTGGACTGTAATTTGTGTATGAAGTATCTATCTATACCTATCCCAATGTGGACAGAGAAGAGAAATGTAGTCAAATGGTTAAGCTTTTTGCATGGAACATGGAAAGTTGTGCTCAGTTCTAGTTTTCTCCATTTCCTACTCACAAACCTTCGTAGGTGACCTTCGGCAAATTGCTTTAGCCTGGATTTTCAGAGCTGTTTTAGATTTCAGGGGAGTTTTCATGGGCACATGAAAAAGGCTACATTTAGTGGGGCATCCTAAGAACTGCACAGTTCACACGGTTGTGTGCTTAGGTACTGGGAAACTTCTGGAAAAAACTTTCATCTTTATCTCTGCCTCCTATGACAAGAGGCGTGCGGTACCGCTGTATCACAGGCGGCTGCTTTGCAGACAAGTGCAGCCAGGACTGTGATGTACTCAGATATATGGGGTCAAAGACAAACAACAGGTAAGTCCCTCCTTGTATTGATTTAGATGTTTTATGCAACCACTGAAGGAGTTTTGTGTTTTCGTGTTCTTCAGGTTAAATCTCACTGAATGCTTCCAGAACCTTCAATTAAGAGAGGAAAGGGCCTTTTTCACTTGAAAGATCCGCTTGTGTTTCTGGGGAGGTTTTGCAGGATTATTTCCCTGTGTCTTTCCACAGTTTAAGAAAATCCCGTTTAACATGCGATGTGGAGGTAGATTGTGGCTCACGTAGGGGTCAGTAAATACGAAATAAAAGAAGAAAATGTTTTATGAAAAAGAAACATAGAAATGATGGTTTCGGTTCTTTTCATGTAAATGTGTGTGTGTTGGTGTCTGCTTTACACTGACTACAGCTTAATTTCACCTCCATTAGTACCACCATAACAAACAGAACATGATTTCTTAAAGGTGCGTGCTTAGCATGTGAATTCTTGGCTTAAAATGTGGAGCTTCGTCAGGTACAACTGTGATATTGTGATCAGGAAAAATTGTGGAATTTTGGATTGGGTTTTGTTATTTTTTTGGCTTAGCTAGATTAACAAAATAGTCCTTGAAAAACAAAATGAGCAAATATTTTGACAAGATAGTCACTTGTGATGTATGTTCCTACACGATTTTTTGAGTTTGATGATTTCCTTCAAAAGAAAGCATTTTGATTCTGAAATCAAGACAAGATATAAGAATCAAGCTTTACAACAACTGTCTTTGGCTGCAGTTGTGGTTGTTGCGATGGTGTCTGCATTAATCTGAGCTTGTATCACGGGCAGCACAACCTCAGGGAAGCAACAGGAATGTATCTGCTTTTAAGTATATTCTTTATGATACTTATGAGCTGGGACTACTCCCAGGCTTGGGACTGGCACCTGCTTAAGAGCAGTACTTGTTCACGTGCTTTGCTGGTGCTGGACTATATCCTGATCCGTGAAGTACCTTAGCATGGTTTTCATTGCTTAGGCGCAGTCTTGATTTATTTTGCGTAGCCTTGGCTTCAAAGCCCCTCCCTGTTTCTTTCCTCTTGAAATGCTTTGAGTGTGCTGGTGACCAGTTTTGGAGAGGAAACTTTCCCTGTGCAGGCTTCAGGAGAAGCACAGCAGCAAACTGTGAAATCTCAAACCCATTAAAGCAATTAGGAGATGGTGATGCACAAATTAGTTTTCCCACCTCGCTCGCTCTTAGTGTTGTGAGACTGGCAGAAACCACGCACGGCTCTGTCCAGTCATCAGTGGGTGATGTCGGCACCTCCCAGAGTTATTTCAGTCTCTTCCGTATACTTAAAATGAGCATGTTCAGGTGGCTGAGTTTCAAGTTTGATTGAAGCAAACTGAAAATGGTGAAAAAAGAAGAGGAGGATGCGTTTGTGTGCAGCGTGATCTGTGCATCAAGAGAACGGGGTGGAGAAGGGTGATTTGATTTTTGAGGGCAGATAGAGGACATCATTTACGTATAGGCTTTTTACTTTGAAAACAATTGCTGTTTTTCAGCCCTGCCAGTCTTTGCTGAGGTTTCAAAGCTATTTTCGTTTAGACTGAATTTGGCAGTCTGTACGGGGCATCGCCACCACAGGGACCATGGTTAGTCCTGTCCTCCCGTGCTTGCACAAAGTGATGTCCAGGGAGGCTGGCAAGTGGTTTTGCTCTGCGTTTGAAAACATGACGAGCTTCCCCACGTTGTGTCTGTCTGTGTGCATAGATGAGAAAGGTTAAACATTGTTTTCTCCATAGCGTGCCAGTGTTGTTGTCTTCTACCTCCCGGCTGCCACCAGGATGTGCTCTCCTCTAGGCTGAAACACCCTTTCCTTTCATCTTGAGAGAAAAAACAGAGCCAAATTGAAGCAAATCTTTATTCCTGCATTGAGGATCACACTAAACTGAAGCACCATACAGCTGGTACAGTCCTTGCAGTGGTGAGGAAGATGAGTGCTGGGCAATGCCCTGGATTCTGCTAGAAAAATGCAGCAGGTTTTTTATTGATCTTTAGCTGGTAAACATCATCTGCCGCTTGTGCTGGGTAAACTTTTCAGCCTGATAGTCACAAGAGTTGATAACAGAGAAGAGGCTGAGAGCTTGGGGAAGCCAGTGCCAACCCTGGGCTGAGGGATGGAGTGAGATTATTTGTGTTCTGGTTTTGTTTTTGGCTTACTGAGAGATGAATATGCATACATACACACAGAACATAGCTGAGAATCTCCTGTTGCACCAAACAACATATAGTCTAAAAAAGAGTCCAACAGCAGACAAGGGAAGAAACCCAGATCTCTGTCCTGTTCAGTGTCTGCTGCTGCAATATCTCCAAATGGAAAGATTTGAAAAGAGATCTGAGTGATTTTTGGAGCTCTTCTAATGCTGCAGTAGGCTCATAAATTACCTTTCTGTTGCTTCCTCAATCCTAGCCCTCTTAACCCTATCCAGCTGTGCTAGAAAAACATTGGAAAAGATGGAAAGCTGTATCAGCCCCCTTAGTAGGGCATGAGCCACCTGGACAGTGCTCACTGCAGAGACTCTTGTATTGGGACTGAAGTTTAGATGGAGGGACTGTCACCACTAGCTTTCCAGCAGGAGACTTGGAGCAGCGGTTCCCTTGCTGCCACACCGAGGGTTCCAACTTCGCACTTGCATGGAACTTTTTACAGCGCAGCCAGAAATGCGGAGCACGGACAACTGCAGGCATGCGCCGTTCTGCTCCTGGACTCAATGAAGCCTCAGGACCTGCAGGCAGCATTAGCCACTGATGAGCAAAGTCATCCAGACTAAATCCACAAACTCTGTCTCTCATGTCACATGGGAGATGAGCACAGGCTGCCAGCTCAAACTTGTCTTGGGAATTGAAATCCCTGAATGAACGCTTTTTGGTCCTGTTTGGAGCTTTAATGAAGGAGAACATGGCTTTTGCTAGCCCAGTTGCAAAGAGAGAAAGGTAACTCTGGCTCTTTGTACTGCCAGGATTCTGCAGCACATGGTGATGCTTAGTTACCAGGAGTCTCTGCTTACTGTGGATCATATGAAAAACACTGGAAATTACTAGGATCAGAGATGGTTTAAAAACTTCCATTTTGATTTAATAAAGAATCCATTCACTTAGAGGAGTTTTTATTTAGAGGTGAAATTTTATCATGCCTGCCATAAGATGGAGAGAAATGCTGGAGGAGTGGGGACACTGTGTCCCAGGCTGTGTTGATTACATCTCCTCACCATCCCATGGCCTGGGAACCACTGGAGTTGAGACTCACTTGGATTCCTGGCAGCACTTTGCTTCTTGGCTGGCTGCAGAATAGAGCTGCTGTGGTGTGGAGGTGCAAAAAGGCGTCACAGCTGAAGGAGCACTGAGCACAGACAGCTTGTCAGTGCAGACCAGAATAAGTTGTGTCAGTGCCAGTTTGTTCCACTGGCTGTTTGTAAAGGCCTAGTTAGAAAGCACACGGCTTGCTGCTACTGCTGTCAAAGGTGGATCGTTTCTGTGGTGTGTGCAAGGAACTCTTTACATCCCAGCTTACTACTGCGCAATGCACACTGTCCCCTGTGTCATCTCTGGCTTTGATCTAGGAATGGATCCTGACAGCCTTAGTGATGTGCAATTTATTTGACATCCAAGATGTGTCACCTATGTGACTGTGGGCCTAAGTTGCCAGGCTTTGAAAGAAACATGTGAAGTTATATGAAGAATTCCCCAAACTGAACACTGGAAGCATTGCTTTGGATTGACAAATGAGTCCAGGGATGAAGACAAGCCAAACTTTTACAGTGCTTTAATTTTAGTTTGACATCTGGTGAACCTGGGGAAGATGCTTGAGTATCCAAGGGACGTGCACCAGGGAATGTCTAAGGTTCTGTGCACCAGAAAAGGGAGGGTGGCTGATGGTGGTATTTGTGAGGGGATATGTACTAATGTGACAGGTGAAACTTAGTGATGACAAATGCAAAATGATGCATGCAGGGAAAATGAACTGTAATCATGCATTTGCGTTGATAGGTCCTAATTGCACTATTATCAATCACAGAAGAGCTCCTGGAGTCATTGCAGAGAGTTCTCAGAAACAGCAGCGTGGTCCTCAATTGGGGGAAGAAAGACAAATTGAATATTAGTAATTGGTAGGAAAAAATCAGGAAGCAGGAATTAAACAACCACTGTATTAGGTCTATCAGTGCCTACATCTTGCATGCTGAACATGGTTGAGTTACCCAATCTCAGAAGGCTGTAGGTGACCTAGAAGAGCTGCAAAGAATATATAAACTGCTTCTGTATGTGAAGAGAGGAAATAGATTAGGACTGTTCAGTTTGGGAAAGAGCTGGTGTAGAGGGGATGGGTGTGACAGAAGTCTATAAAATCATGGATGGAATGCAGGAGGTGAATAGGGAATGATTGATCACTGTCCCTCATTATAAAGAGCTAAAGGTAATCAAATGAGATGGGTTTTAATTTACTACTTGCTAAATAAAAAGAATTCTGATTCCTTCTAGGATTTGAGGTGGAAGACACCTAGGATTTCTTTGAGATACTAAAACTGGCAGTAGTGTGTGACCCAAGGAAAGGAGAAGAAAAGATCCCTAGGATCTAAGTGGATGAAAAATAACCTCAAGAAAGTAATTAGGAGTATGTAGACACTCTACAAATATTAGAAAATTCAGATCAATAAAGACTTCTTGGTCTCAGAGACTGTGGGAGTAGTATGAGAATTGACCTCAAGGAGGCCGGAGGGAAGATCTGTAGGTACTTCATCTAGAAAAATTACAAAGGAAAGATGGAGGAAATGAGCTTCTATGCAGTGTTACTAGAGTTGAGATTAAAGATCATTTAGGTATCATTCTTAAAAGTAACCGACAACTTAAAAGTAGTGTTTTGCTGCTTTTACAGCAAGTAGGATTAGATAAGAACAGATACGTGAGCGGATGTATTTTTGCAGATGTCTGTTAGTTCTTGTATTCATCAGAATAATTATAAACAACCTAGATGAGATCAAGCAGGTAGCACAGTTTCTCAATAATACAAATGCAATAAGGAAGGGACTCTATAAGGAACTGTAAAAATGATATCAAGTGATAGAGGTTTGAAATGCCAGGGAGATAAATGTGAAATAATGTATATTGCAAAAATCAGCTTTTACTTTACGTGCCCTGTAAGTGACGCTGAACTAGTTATTATCATTCGGGAATGAAATGATGGAGTTAAAAGTTCTGTGAGTATGTGAGCTTTGTGCTCCCAGAGGCAAAAAAACCCCCTCTCAACAAACCCCAAATCCAAGCTGAAATGAAAAGTTAAGGTTTGTTAGGAAAAGAAGAGAGACCAAAACAGGGAAAAATCACAGGGAAAAATCACAATCACGGTATATAAATGCATTCTAAATAGATCTTGACTGTGCAGCTGTACCTCCGCCTCCTCTGCTGTACCTCAAGGGATGTAGTAGAATGGGAAATGGTGCAGAGAAGGTAACAATAAAAAGAAACCGGATAATAAAGATTACATCATTTGATAAAGATAAAGATTGCAAGGACAATCAAAAGACTGCTTCTGTGTGAGGAATTACTGAATAGGCTACAGCTCTTCAACCTCAAACGAGACAGCAGAGGGGGTATCACAGGCTTAAAATCATGAGTGGTATGGAGAAGATGACATGAGCTCATTGCTCGCTGTTTTTCCTCTGTGCAAACAGGTTTCAGCAATTGAAAAGTTCAGGCAGCTCATCAAAGGACGTAGTTTGGTTTTTTTTTTTTACAGAAAGCATCGTTAAACTGTGTATCTCCCGCTCACAGGATGCTGTAAATGTCAAAAGGTTGGTTGGTATCCACAGCAGCTTAAACGTAGTCATGAAGGAAAAATTGTCGGTGACTACTAAGCACAAAGATAGAAGCTCTGTTTCAGAAGATCCCTAAACCTCCAGTTATGGGAAGCTGGGATGTTTAACCAGGGGCTCATTTGTATAGTCTTCCCAAGTCATCTGCTAAGGGCTGCTGTCAGCAGACAAGATGCCGAAGGAGATGGACCTTGAATCTGGCCCAGTAGAGCTGTTCCTGTGGTTATGTATTTCAGAGGGGAACTAGATCATCTTCTTTCATTTAGCCAAGCAGAGAACATGCTCTAGAAAATACTGTTTATAAAAGCATCTGGAGGTACACGTGAGAGGGAAAGGAGAGCTGTTTGAGCTGGAGGACGGCGTCTGCATGAGAACTGATGAGATAAACTAGCCAGGAGTAAATCTGTGTTGGAAATCAGAAGGTGGCTCCTCAGCAGGTAGCAAGATTCTGCAAAAAATAGGACTTGGTCAAGCTGAAGTGTGTGATGGTGAAATTCAGTGAGGATCTGAGGGTGGTGTGTTCTCATCCAGGAGACCTGCATTCTTCAGATCAGTTTAAGATGGCAAAATAACCCAATTTAGGGAAATGAGTTATTCAAGGCGTTCATAAGGCTTATCTGTGTTAAATGGTTCTTTTTAACATTTAACAGTGATCTGGAAGGAGACAGTGTCCTATTAGTCACATTTGCAGCACCCTTTATTTGGGAAGATTTGCAAGAGAGAAGGATATAGAGGATAATAAAAATAAGAAATTAGAGAAATAACCCTAAGCTTATGTGGATTGTGGACTGAAGAAGAAAATCAATTTGTCTTGGGAAATTGTAGGTTGGGGGACTCGCCTCTGAGAACGTGAGATGGGCTGATGCTGTGAAGGACTTCAAACAGCAACAGAGCACCTTGTGTGGAGATGTCTTGCTGATTACAGCCTTTATCTCCTACCTGGGCTACTTTACCAAGAAATACCGTCAAGACCTCCTGGATGGAATCTGGAAACCGTATTTGCACCAGCTAAAAGTAAGTCTAAATTTTTCTGAAAGCCTGTTGTTACTGGTGTTAACATGGCCGTAGATTCTAACTTCCACAGGGGATCCTCCAAGTAATGGAATCTCTCAAGTAAGGGGCACCCATGTTCCCATTCAGATGGACTGAGGAGTAGGACATAGGAACACTTGATTTACTCCTGTCTGGGGGAGACTTTGTGGTGTCCTTGCTCCATGCACTTGACCCAACTCCTCCACGTACAGAGGAAAATCCCTAACAGAGCAGGCCAACTGTGTGGCCCAGTACCAGTGCTGTGCAGGTTTAACGAGGCAGCGGGGATGGCCTGGAAGGAGAGAGGTCGTGTGGAGAAGAAATCTCACTGCCAGCATTCTGGTAGGCTTGGAAAAACTCCAGATGGTTCTTCATGCTGGACAAAAGCTCTGTTCGTTCTGGCTGTGCCTCTCAGCTGTTTCTACCCATGTCTTGCTGTTTGGACCAGATGGAGACTGTCATACTTCAAACTTGTTTAATATTTCACTAATTTTAACAGGTCCTCTCATACATCAGTAAATGCAAGTACTTGGTCTCCTGCAGGATTGAGTGTTTGCGCATGAATACAGTAACTGGATGTTACAAACCCTGGTGAAATGCCAGGAAGATTTTAAATAAGGTCACAACAGGGCAGTGATGCCCAAATCAAAAAGCTGAGGAAATCAGCTTGTTCCTTAAGATCAGAGAGTAAAAACTTCATTCTGCATTTCTTAATACTAACCCAAAAATTTAATAAAGAAAGATAACTTCCAAAACTGATCTGACTCTGTGCTTACAAATTTCAAGGCAGCACCTATATTTCTAGTGGAAAAGTAAGGGTCCATGCTGGCACAGGTGACTTCCCGGTTGTCACACCCAGAAACGGCCTCCTATGTTAGAGAAGTGTTTCTGGAACCGCAAATGCCGTTTTGCAACACAACAGTAGGCTGATAAGGGTGTTAATTATTTTCTTCCAAGCCTTCATCTTGGAGAGCTTGGGCACGGCAGAGGGAGATCTGAGCCTGCTTGACTGGGCTGTGGGCTTTTAGGGTGCTTAATAGCGTGCAGGCAAAAATCTTTGGGTCACCTGCATTATTTGTGCTCATTCACAACAGGATTGCGAAACACTTACTGCTAGATCTAAGCTGTCCTATGGAACGGGAAGCCGCTGATGAATGTGCCTTGTCAGTTTTTAATTAAGTTAACTTTTCTTGAAATATTTCCCTTTCTCATTTCTGGAGTATGTTGCAAGTTTGTACTTGCTGCTTTTTACCAGCACACTAGTAACCATTTCTTTCCTTCTAGGTGCCAATCCCTATAACTCCATCCCTTGATCCTCTGACCATGCTGACAGACGATGCTGACGTAGCAGCGTGGCAGAACGAGGGCCTGCCAGCTGATCGCATGTCCACTGAGAATGCCACCATCCTCACCAACTGTGAGCGCTGGCCCCTCATGGTGGATCCCCAGCTGCAGGGTATCAAATGGATCAAAACAAAGTATGGAGAAGACCTCCGAGTGATCCGGATTGGACAGAAGGGGTAAACATCAACCTTATCACATAATAATGTCTTTGAACAGTTATCTGCCTGTTGTGTTTGATGAACGGTGTGTGTTTAACTGCAGCTGTCTGAGCCAATTACGATGAGGAAAACCCTCAAATGTATTTGTGCATTAGCTGCTTATTCATTACCAAAATGATAGAGATTTCTCATTAAGTAGAGGGTCTATTTGATGCTTAGCTCAGTTACCATAGAAACTCCTCTGAAACTGCGAGTGGAGAGAGCTGTGTGCTGGAGATGGAGCTACATGTAGGACTGTGGCATCCTCTATCAGGCTCGTCTTTTGTGTCATGTCCTGACTCAGTTTCACCTAGGAGGCTGAGTAGTGCTTCCTACGTCTTGGAAGAAGAGAGAGAGCCCGGATATGGAGGGTGAAGCTGCCATGAGGGTCACCGTGCCCTGCAGACCAGCTAGGCTAACTCTGCTCCCGTACTGGCATCAGCTCGGAGGTTCTCAGTACAGCACCCCTGCATTGATCTGGCTAAATATTTTATGGGAAGGCTCTTATCTCCAGTCAGCACATAGACCGATCTCCTGCTATCTCAGTTTGTGCCTATTTGAACCCACTATTGTAGGATTTATTCTACCCAGGTAAGATGGAGCAGACACAGAGTCAAATCCCTGCTTGGGTATGAGTGCTGAGGTTATTCTTTGTAATACAGAGCAAAGCATCGCCAGCAGGTGAGAGTGACCCAAGCTTGCAAATTCATGTAGATTTGGAGATGTCTTAGATTTGCCCAGGTTGTTTTGCTGATGCCTCCTCTGCTTCCCTCATAGAAAATAACAAGAAGTTATTAGATTTGATCTTGTATGGGATGAAAATACAGCTCATTTTTCATTAAAGCAAACCTCTGTTTCCTGGCCAACCTGGTCACCATGTCTCGCAGTTAGTCAAAGCAGCCTATGGAAAAGTAAGAATCCCAGAGGAGGCACCTAAATACAGACCTCTGGGACGGAACGAGAGGAACGTACCCTGTAACGTTCAACTGCTGCCATTACAGTTTGCTGGGCAAACACAGCATCTCTCCTTTCCCTCCCTGCTTGGCCACACACCAGGCTGGTGTGTACTCTAAGAGGGGAGTTTGCTGTGTTACTGTGATATCTCAGGGCCGCTGGCTGAAAGCATCCTTCACTGCCCCATTACAGTAAACAGGGGAGTGTTTCATCATCTGGGAAATGGTGCTTCTTTGCTTTAAATTGTTTTAAGAGATTTAAACTCACACCCCTCACTCCTTCAGGAAAGGACCTTTTGAGCAGCTCTGGGGTCAGCTGCTGTCATTCTTTCTGACTGTTTCTTTGTATAAAATATTCCTGGACTCAGGAAAATGGGGGCTGCTGATCAAGAGTGAGGTTTGTGTTGTGTCAACATATTCCTTTAAAGGTTGAGCCTAAAGGTCACTCAGGACTTCTTGTCTTAGATCTTTCTGTCACCACCTCTTGAGGTCGCAAACTCTCTAGCTTAGATGAGGAACCTAAATTTTGGTTAGTGGAGTTGGTTGAAGTGATTCAGTGCAACAGTGATGGTGTAACAGTGCCCAGAGCATCCTCACCACCTGCCCAGGACCTTTCTCCCCTCTTTGCAGAGAATTTGTGTGAAGTGCAGAGCAACCCAGAGGACATGAACACTTGACTCTGCCCTTCCCCATGCAAAATATCCTGATGCAAAGCATCCTCTTTTCATAGTTAGGCACTGGGCAAAGGACTCCAAGCCCCTGGTGAGGGAAGAGCTGTCCTAAATGTGACCCTAAACCTTAGGCAAAATGGAGCTGAAACCTACTCTTCATTCTTGCTTTTATGACAGATTTAACTGCACTAGCATGTTTTGGGGGCAACAAAGTATTTGTAAAAATAACTCCAAACTGTCCCGTCTTTGTTCGCTGGTGCCCACGCTCTTTTCTCGGAAAAGAAGACACAGTTGTTATCGCTTGCCCTTGGGAGGTCTGAGACCTGATTCTCTTTGTTGGACAGCCAAGACTCTGCCGGTGCCACTTTCTGCACGACATATTGACACCGTCTTACCCTCTTTCTTTCTCACAACTGCTGGCATGTGTACCTACTGCCATCATGGTGTGCAACATCCCTCTCTTCTCCTCGCACCCTCCTTGCTGCAAAGCATCGTGGCCAGCCTTGCTGAGGAGGGTACCAATGCTGTTTCCCATAGGTATTTGGAGACGATGGAGCGAGCCCTGGCTGCAGGAGAACTGGTTTTGATTGAAAACCTGGAGGAATCTGTGGATCCAGTTTTGGGGCCGTTATTGGGTCAAGAAACAATCAAGAAAGGAAGGTGAGCTTTGTGGAGATTTAATGGCATGTGCGAATGGGTTCTTTGTGCTGTTGTGCTTTCTGTTCCTGACCTCTACTTGTGCGTGTTCGTACACAGCTGCTCTAACATCCGCCATTCAGAACTGAGGGCATTTATCTCAGGCAATCACAGGTAATTCAGTCATAGGATGGCTTTGAAATAAACCCAGATTTTTCATTTTGTTGGACAGTGTCATTCAAACCTCCTTTAAGAGAGAGACCTATAATTCTTCTTTTGTATAGTGACCTTGGTGTCTGTAATTGGCTATCCTGACTGAATTATTACCAAAATAGCTATTGTGAAGAAAAAGCAGCCTCGAGTTTTAGCAAACACTGCACATTGTTTGGGAATAGAGGTATGGGTTTAAGTGTTAAGAAGGTATGTGTCTCTTAATGAGGTCAAGTTTTTCATGACAGCCACTGGTCACCCTCCAGCCGAGAAGAGGTCAGCAAGACAGGCAGCAAGGGAGTGCACTTTTCCCTTCTTTCTGTACGCAAAGTTAAATAAGAACATTTCTAGCGTGTTCTTAAATAATGGCAATAATAAAACCTCTTTGTATTGAGTTTGCATGGCAAGGTTTTGGCGGGAGGGGGGGTTGCTGCAGGAGTGGCTTCTGAGAGAAGCTGCTAGAAGCTTCCCTTGTGTCTGGTGGAGCTAATGCCAGCCAGCTCCAAGATGGACCTGCTGCTGGCCAAGGTCAAGCCCATCAGTGATAGTGGCAGTGCCTTTTGTATCAGGTATTTAAGAAGGGGGAAAAGTTGCTCCACAACTGGGCAACTGTAGCTGAAAAGAGGAGTGAGAACATGTGAGAGAAACAGCTCTGCAGGCACCAAGGTCAGGGAAGAAGGAGGGGGAGGAGTTGCTCCAGCTGCTGGTGCAGACATTCTACTGTAGCCTGTGGTGAAGACCATGGTGAGGCAGATCAAGCCCCTGCAGCCCGTGGAGGTCCATGGTGGAGCAGCCTATGGAGTACCCCGCATAAGAGCAGGTAGATGCCTGAAGGAAGCCTGTGCAGGATCCTATCAGGACCTGTGGCCCCATGGAGAGAGGAGCCCACACTGGCAAGACTTGTGACCTCGCTGGGGACCCACACTGGAGTAGTTTGTGAAGAAGTGTAGCCTGTGGGAAGGACTCACATTGATGAAGTTCATGGAGGGATGTGTCCTGTGGGAGGGACCCCATGCTGGAGCAGGGAAAGAATGTGAAGAGTCCTCCCCCTGAGGAGGAAGGAGCAGCAGAGGCAATATGTGATGAACTGACCGTGACTCCTATTCCCTGTCACCCTGCACCACTCATGGGGAGAAGGTAGAGAAATCAGGAGTAAAGCTGATCCTGGGAAGAAAGGAGAGGTGAGGAGAAGGTGTTTTTTTAAGATTTGATTTTATTTCTCATTATCCTACTCTGATTTGCTCAATAATAAATTAAATTTTCCCCAAGTTAAGTCTGTATTGCCCGTGATAGTAATTGGTGAGTGATCTCTCCCTGTTCTTTTCTCTGCCCACAAGCCTTTCGTTATATTTTCTCTCCCTTGTCCAGATGAAGAGGGTAGTGATAGAGCAGCTTCCATGGGCACCTGGCATCCAGCCAGGGTCAACCCACCTCACTTCATGTGCAACACAGAACTTTATTCAGGGACTCTTTTGCTGCTGTTTCATTGGCTTTCCAGAGTGGAGTCATCTGCCTTTAGAAGGATGTGCGTCACTGGGGCTTTTCAAAGCTTCTGCTGCTGACAGCTTTGGCACTCGCAGGAGCCTGGCGTGGTCTGACCTCTGTGCCTGCTGCTGTGCCTCTCAGTGCAGTCCTGCTCCTGGCTTCCTGCAGGAAATCACAAAAAGTCTGCTAAGCTCTGCCTTTCACATTCCCTAAGTTCTTTGAGGATCATTTCCTTATGTGCCTAAAACATCCTAAGATGATGCAAACTGCTGGGAAAGGCAAGATGTCTGGAAAGTTTGCAGGGGAAAACATCATCGGAAGGGTGGCTGATTGTGGGTTCAGCTGCAGGATAGAGGGGGAAGGATGTAGTAGAAATGATATTTCAGAGGGAATGACAGTCCCAGTAAAGAGGATTCAAATGTTTGAAAGCAGAGATACAGGTACAGCAGAGGTGGTAGGACTCCTGAGCCCACCACAGTGAAGAACTCTGTCATCTCCTTCTGGGACTGTGTATATCTGCTCTCAAAACTCTCTGTGAGAAAGAGAAAATAAGTAAAAAAATAAAATAAAAAGCACTTGGGTTTTGTGTTTTCCAGGACATGAACCCAAACCCCATAGGTAGGTGCTGGTAGTCCCAGAGCAAGAAGGTTTTTTGAAGATGGGGCTCTTGGCAGGATTTCTGGGTGCTGGTGTGAGCTGCATGTGCTGTGTGATTTCTCCCTGCCTCAGCTTCACTGTTGTAAAGACGATTGAGGTGGCCAAGAGGACAGCCAGTGAGCTGATGTTTGACTGGAATAGTATATTGAAACTCCTGTGACAAAACCACTGTTCCCATAACAGTCCAAGTGTTTCCAGTTTCTCTCTTCCTCTGGTTCCCGTGGACTCTGGGTTCAGAGTATGTTGATTCCTGGGATCTCTGTAAATTTTAGACTTGATGTCAGAAATGCAGGACTGGAGAAAATTGGGTTTTCCTGATTCCTACCTCCCAGGAATGACAACCAGCTGCTCTTCTAATCTGGCTTCATGGCTCTAGCTCTGTGCAACCACAGAGTTTGCCTGATCTGAGTCAAGAGACCAGGCAATTCTAGATGTGCCTAATTAAAGTCTTAATGCTGAGAGGCTTTTCCTCTATCTGACTCCAACTTCAGATAGAATACAGCCTCTGTGAAAAGTAAGGAGGGTTCATGATTGAACTGCCCATCCTGCTGCTGGAAACTATGCACCTTCTCAAATAGGATCCAAAATTCAGGGGCAACTGTCTGGGGTTTGTATCCTAAATCAGAAGTGATTCAGCTGTGTCCAATTTTAAATACTTTTTGTTTTAATAGTGATTTCTGTATGAAGAGTGAAAAGTCCCACACTGGTAGATGCCATTGACTGATATCACCATTTGTCTTTGAGTGAAATGTCCTGAAAGATATGTGCTCTCATGATCCTTTTGCTCTAATTTCAGGTACATTAAGATCGGGGACAAGGAGTGTGAATTCAACCCTGCTTTCCGACTCATCCTCCACACAAAGCTGGCAAATCCCCATTTCCAACCCGAGCTGCAGGCACAGTGCACCCTCATCAACTTCACTGTCACGCGAGACGGCTTGGAGGACCAACTGCTCGCAGCAGTGGTCAACATGGAGAGGCCTGACTTGGAAGAGCTTAAGGTCAGTAGAAGGGAGCAAGTATAGATAATAATAATATTGCTACTACTACTCCTACTACTAAATAGTTATTATTAGCATTTAAAACACATAGCATTTCACTTGCAAGGTTGCAGAGATCATAGAACCATAGAATATCAGGTTGGAAAGGATTTCAAGAGTCATCTGGTCCAAGATTTCTTGGCAAAAGCCTGGTCTAGACAAGACGGCCCCGCACCCTGTCCAAATGAATCTCAAAAAAGTCCAATGTTGGAGACTCTACCACTTCCCTGGGGAGATTATACCAAGGGCTTGTTTTGAAAAAATTTCCTCTTGTGTTCAATTGGAATGTCCTCAGGAGTAACTTATACCCATTACCCCTCATCTTTTCCATGGGACTCTTTGTAAAAATGGAGTCTCCAGCTTCTCTGTAGCCACCCATTAAATACTAGAATATGGTGATGAGGGCTCCCCTCAGTTTTCTTTTCTGAAGGCTGAACAAACCCAATTCTATCAGCCTTTCCTCCTATGGCAGCGTCCCAGTCCTTGGATCATCTTTGTGGCTGTTTTCTGGACCCTCTCCAGCCTGTCCACATTTTTTTGTACAGCAGGGACCAAAACTGAACCCAGTATTCCAAGTGTAACCTGAGCAGTGTTGAGTGGAATGGGGTAATGAGTCTTTACCTATGTTGTTGATGCCCTTGTTGAGATCATCATAAAATCTGGAAATTTCCCTTGAACAACAAATATTGAGAAATTTTTTCTTCAGTCTTGTTTTCTCAGTATTTTGGGTACACCTAAACTGCTATTTCAAGTATTTATTTCAAAAATTTGGGTAAGATTCTCTTTCTTTTTCCACTCCTCTTGGAAATTCTCTTTGTATCAGGTTTGTTGTTTTTTTTTTTTCTGGACTTCACAGATTTAATATTGGAGGGAGGATTAATCTCACTTAATTTTAGGTATTTGTGGTGTAGTATTCCCACTGTAAATATTGTGAGGCTGGTGATGAAATTTTTCCACTCTGGTTCTTCCTCCCACTTGTTTGTAACAGGTCAAAATATTCTCTCTCTCTCTCTCTCTTATTAAGTATGGCTTCAGTTTCAAGATAATTTAAAAAAGAAAATCCTTTGTTCTAGTGACACATTCAACAATGTAACGAGTATGTATAATGCTAAATATTTACTGAGAGTGGGAATAAATTTACTGCACATGTTCAGTCAGGCCAGGCCAGTTTCGTAATAATCTTTTCGTTTAATGAGGATCTAAAGTACTTTAGCTGTGCAGCCTTAATGATGCATTTAGTTTTAACCAGGCTCATGTGCTAACGAGCCAAAAGATGGCATCAAAAATACATAATGAGCTGATTTAATGTGTAAGCTGTGGCTGTCGCGCTGCGACCGTGAGATACCCAAAGCCTCTTGCTCAGACAAGCCCTCGCCGATGCTACGAAGAGCCATTTTCCTTCGCTGGTCTGCACTGAAGGGGACTGGAGGGGTGACCATGATTAGCATAGTGGTATCATTAACTGCTGTTATGTTAAGGACCATGCCTTGGCAGCAGCGCTGTTAATGCTTGCTGTCACAGTAAGGAAGACAAATTCAATATCATGTGCAGTCAACCAGTCCACAATTAGGCTCTGAAAATTAGTAACTCACAATTGGCAGCACTTGCCTTCCATGCCATAAATGAAAACACTGTGTTAGTAAACTAAAAATAATGTGAGTTAGAGATTGAAGTCCCTGCTTCTTCACTCTGTCTGTGGTGTGGGAGAAGGAGGTTGGGCACAGGACCAGGGAAGTATGTCCCTGGGTGCCAGCTCTGCCACCCACTCGGGGGAGTATGGAGCTGTGGTCTTGCTTCAAAAAGCACTAAGCAGGTACAGAGTGGTGTGGGATGTAATTTGCTTTTCCTTTAAGAATATGTAAGAGTTTTTTCTCTATATCAACACAGCAAGATAATACCAGAGCCCACTCTCCTCTCTTTCTCCTCTACTCCTGCTACAGTCCTGCTGCACCAGCAGTTATCAGGGAGGAGAAAACCAGCCTGGTATGAACCAGATGTTCTGCTGGATGGGGAACAGTCGGGCAAAAAAAAATTCTCTTCCCTGCTCTGTTAAAAGCAGAGACTTGTCTCCTTAGCCATGATGAGGGGGGCTGGCAATGGCTACTGGTGCACTGACCTCTGCAGGTGGCTGCCGGCTGGGGGCTCAGGACCTTCTTCTGCCCTTGAGCTATTTACTGATGTAAAAAAAGCCACTCAGGCTGTCGGGAGCCCCTTGAAGACACAGGTTTGAATCTTTGGATTCCCCAAGGAAGAGACCACTTCTCTAAGTGTGTTTTAATCCATCCTCTCTACCCTGGGACAAAAGGGAGGGTGTCTGGGGAAGATTTAGGGCTCTGGCTCATGGACAGATGGAGCTGACACCTACACACAGTAGTTACTGAACCCAAAATGTTGTTATGGACAATGATGGAGCACACCTTATAACATACAGAATGTATTGTTAATAACCTAATCAAAATTCATCAAACAGCTATTTTTAATCCAGTTACTGTAACATGAACATCTAAATAATGTTTCTTCAACACAGTCTGTTCCCATCATATTTTTCTTCATTGATTCCCAATTATTCAGTCCTTCTGGTCCTTCTTATCTTTGAAGCTATCTCCATCTGATCCACCTCAATTGCACTCCTTTTACAATGGGTACTTAGAGTCCGACACCACATTTGCACTCCACCATATTTCGGTTCCAGAAGCAGATCAATGTGTCTAGAATAACTAGTTGCTCTGCCTCTAAATTAAAGCCAGGCTAAACCAGCTTAAGGCAGTAGTGACTTGGCTGTGAGACAATCACAACTGAGAGAAGCCAAAACCAGTTTAGGTCAAGGCAAACAAAGCCAAGTCCTGAGACCTTCCCTCTCAGGTCAGTACAAACCCTCAGGTCTTTAACTGATCTCATTTGCAATTTCCTTTTGCAAGGATGACTGTGGTCTGTGTGCTGGTGGTGCTGCCTATGGTCCAGGCAGTCTTACCAGGGCTGGTTTCAAGGATCTCCCACCTTCAACAGATTTCACTATTTGGACTCAAGTGTCTCAGAATGCCATTCACTTCAAATTCTTTGTCTGTCTAGTGTTGAGAACAGCTTCAGGAAGGATAGTTTGGCAGCTGCACCCCAAGCTATAGGTGGGTAAGCTGTGAGTTACGGTCCTGCCTCATTGGTTCAGCCCGTAAGGTATGTGTGAAACTCCCTGCACGTTTAGGCTGTGATGGACAGTGTTCATAGAATAGAATGGTTTGCCTTGGAAGGAACCTTGAAGATCATCTAGTTCCAACCTTCCACTAGATCAGGTTGCTCAAGGCTCCATCCAACCTGAATTTGAACACATCCAGTGATGGAGCTTCCACAACTTCCCTCAGCAACCTGTTCCAGTGTTTCACCACCCTCATAGTGAATAATTTCCTTCTTATTTCCAGTCTAAATCTACACTCTTCCAATTTGAAGCCATTACCCCTCATCCTCTCACTACGGGCCTTTGTAAAAACTCCCTCTCCAGCCTTCTTGTAGACCCCTTTCAGATACTGGAAAGCTGTAATAAGGTCTTGCTGAAGTCTTCTGTTCTCCAGGCTGCACAAACCCAACTCCCTCAGCCTGTCCTTATAGGAGAGGTGCTCCAGCTCTCTGATCATCTTCGTAGCCCTTCTCTGGACCTGCTCCAACAGATCCATGTCCCCTTGTGTTGAGGTTCTTCTTCAAGAAAGAAGGTGCTTTGCAGAAGCGAACTGAAAATACAATGATTTATTTATTTTATTTTATTTCTCCGCTTTGTGTTCTTAAAATAATACAATATAAACAACAGAAAGAGCAAGGAGAAGAAGGTGGCTACTAGGAGAGGAAGGTGGCTGAGCTAGAAAGGGATTGGTGGTGAATCCTGCAGAACTGACCTCTAGCTCTGCTGAACTTTGGTGTTGGTTTTTTTATGGAACGAAATTTTGAAGGCTCTCGCAGTAACCTGTTTCCCAGAAGCAGCAACATTCTGTATGAACTGGGAAATAACAGATAATGAACTCTACTGCAGAAATTATGACCTTGCTACTGCTGAAAACAATAGCATGATAAAGCCACACCAGATGCAGGCTGTTGTGGGGAACCCAGCATTGTACGCACCTCTAAGCGTGCATTTCAGAAATTGCGTGGTGATTACAGGCTATTGGAGCAAAAACCACATATATCCTCATTAATAACTCCAGGGATTATAGTCTGTGGTGTGGAATAATAGCTTGCAAAATGTCATTTTTCAAGGCATGTTATGCTTGAATGACAGGAATGCACAAAATTAGCCGTGTTAGTTTTCTGTTTCAAGACTTGTGAAATATTTACCACCATGGGCAAAGTCCTGTGTGCAATGCCTACAGAACAGGCCTTTAAAAACAGCCATTTATAGCTGAAATACCAATAACAGCCATGCTTCAGTGCACACACTGCTGAATACTTGAGTTGACATTAACACGGAATGTGTGCGTGTGCAGCAAGTATATGAAATTTAGCCCAAATATTGAAAGATGACTTATTAATGAAAGAGTTTGTTAATCTACTCGAAAACCTCTGACAACAGAGCAAATATGGCTGGCTCTCTAATGTGTTATGGGATTGGAAGGTCATAGGGTCATGTTTCCCATTTCTGGGGCTCTTCCAGACCCTATATGTGGTTGTGTATTGGGTTTGGGTGAACTGGAGTTAATGTTCCCCAGAGCAGCTCTTAGAGTGCTGTGCTTTGTATTGGGAAGCAGATAAGATGCCTGTGTTGTGGCCGCTGCTGAGCAGCGCTCACACGGCACCAAGGCTGGCTTTCCGACATCTTCCCCCCAGCAAGTGAGGCGGAGTGGGCAAGATCTTGGGAGGGACACAGTCAGCACAGCTGACCCAAACCGACCAAAGAGATATTCCACACCATGTGATGTCATCTCAAGTATGAAAAGGAGAGAAAAGGAGGAGGAGGGGGTGGGGGCATCCGCTGGAGAAGACGCTTGTCCTTCAAGCAACCACAATGTGTAGTGGAGCCCTGCTTCCTGGGAAAGGCCGGGCATCGCCTGCTGATGGGAAGTAGAGAATAAAATCTTTGCCTTGTGTTGCTCACACGGCCTTGCTTTTTGCTTTTCCGTTAAACTGCCTTTTTGTAACCCATGGTCTCTTTCCATCTCATTCTCTCTCCCCTTGTCGTGCTGAGGGAGGTAGGAGGGAATGATAGAGCGACTTGATGGGTACCTGGTGCTCAGCCAAGGTCAACCCGCCACAGGTTGGAAGGTGTAGGTATGTTTTCTAAAAACTGTCTTTGGATCCTTAAATCCCTTGGCTTATGACACTGAATCTGTCATGTGCCAACCATAGAATGGCTTGAGTTGGAAAACACCTTAAAGATCATCTAGTTCCAACCCCCTTGCCATGGGCAGGGACACCTCCCACTAGACCAGGTTGCTGAGACTCTCATCCAGCTTGGTCTTAAACTCTTCCAAGGATGAGATGTCCATAACTTCTCTGGGCAACCCATTCCAGTGTCTCACTATCCTAGTAGCAAAGAACTTCTTCCTAATGACTAATCTAAATCCATCCTGCTCTAGTTTAAAACCACCGACCCTTGTCCTGTCACCACATGCCCTTATAAAAAGTCCCTCTCCTGCTTTCCTGTAGGGCTCCTTCAAGGCTGCAAGAAGGTCTCCTGAGAGCCTTCTCTGCTCCAGGCTGAACAGACCCAACTCCTTCAACCTGTCCTCGTAGGAGAGGTGCTGCAACCCTCTGATCATCTTTGTGGCCTTCCTCTGGACCCTCTGCAACAGATCCGTGTCCTTCTAAGCCTGAGAGGCATTGTGCTTATCTCTGGACCCAAGAGACCTTGCTGCTGTTTTTGCCATCAGTTTTTAACTCTGTGGTACTTGTTTTTAGTGTGATTGGTGTCGGTGTGTAGTGACAAGTGCAGAGGTTCACCAGGAAGGGTGAGAAGCAGCAGGAGCTATCCAAGCTGACTTGAGCCCAATAAATAGATATTTCTAAGAATGAGATGCAGGATAGATGTTTGAGGTGGGGTTGAAGTTCTTTTCTTCTTGCTTCACTTACAGCATGTTTAATACATTCCCAGTGAAAGGGCTCAGTTCTCCTCATGCTTTCTGTGCTGTCCAAGGTTTCTCTGAGTTGACGGCTTGTTGAATGTGGAGTGATCCCCAGAGTTCTGCCAATGCCCAGGAATCACAGAGAGCAGGAGTAAGCAATATTGGACTATAGCCATTGTCAGTTAGAAGCCTGCTTCCATGTGAACATGGTTAATCCTTTTTCTATTATATGTTTTGTGGCTGAAACTTTCTGGTTTTACTATTTGCAGTCAGATCTCACAAAGCAACAGAATGGATTCAAAATCACTTTGAAAACGTTAGAGGACAACTTGCTCTCCCGACTGTCATCAGCATCTGGGAACTTCCTGGAAGACACAGCGTTGGTGGAGAACTTGGAGATCACTAAACAGACAGCGGCAGAAATTCAAGAGAAGGTACAAAGACAGTGATAACCTAGAGAAAAGCATGTATGTGATGTTATCTGTAAGGATTTCTGGGTGGAACGTGACTTCTTTATTCTGCCCATCTCTGCCCCCTTTTCTGAGTAGAGAATAGAAAGTGGTGTAAATTGAAGTGCTCTCCATTCTGGACAGCTTTGGGCCATTTAGTTCTTTGGAACTTTCATATGTTAAATGGTCTATTTAAGACCGAGAGAAAATGTCAGCCCTTGATGTAAAGACAATAAAATTTACACACTGTATCAAGGCAGCTTTGAACTGTCCCAGTGTAATCCTGAATACATCACACTTCCTAATTAAGATGGCTTTTAGTACTGACCGGGGATTGGAAGCTGTTGAGTTTGCGTTCTCAAGTAAATCTGCAGGAGATGGGATATTTGATACTCTTCCATTCCTTACAGTATAAATCAACATCTATATTAGCATTGCCACCCACCTCTTCACCTTGCTGGCTAGATGGGGTTAGTTATATGCACAGTGGTTTTCCCCCGCCACAGAGGGAACTTGAAAGTGTGGTTGTTATGCCAGGATTGCGACAGGACCCCTGTATGGCCCTTCTCAACTGCTTCCCTCTGCAGTCCTCCCGTCTTCACAGCCCACACTTGTCCTCCTTCAGCCCACTGGCCCACGTTGCCTGGATACGTTACCCACATGCTGGGGTCAGGCTGGAACTGCCCCTCACTTCCTAGTGCCCCAGTGACCAAGGAATTGAATGATCCTCCACATTAAAACCTGGAATTATTTCTGCCAGCCATTAGTGGCACATCAGATGCATTCAGCCCCCTAAGGAGGCTTTTCTTGAATCCACAAAGGTGATGTTGAAGGAATATTTGACCTTGCGATCTTGGCATCTCCCGCGTGAAGCAGGTTTTCTTGAAGTGCTTCAATTTCTAAACAAGTTGTGGCTGTAAAGTTCATCACTGACAGCTCTGTGGCAATAGGGATGGATTTTGGAGTTTGCACGTGGTATTTTATGAGTTTAGTACCCACACAGAAGGAAAGCTGTCTCAGGGTCCCATTAGAGTTCTGCTTCTGACAGAGTAAGTTCTATTTTGACAGAGTAAGTCAACCCTTACTCTGTTCTCGGTCCGTCTACCCAAAGAAAAATATTCAGCTAACATTTTCCTTCTGATGGAAGTCCTTCCTCCTCTGTGGAAAACAACGGTCTTCCACATCTCTGGCTTTTATTTTACCAGATTTATTAATCATTTTGGGGATGGATTATCTAAAAGTTAGTTGCTTAAGTCTAAGGTAGACTGGGCTTCTTTTATTGTCAGTCGAGAGACATGGGTGCTTCCAGAAATTGGACTCAGCTGGTGTAAACAAGTGATTCATGGCCCATGCGCGTTCTTGAAGCTGCTCTTTGGAGGACTCAGAAATTGCAGTCTATCATTGCTTATGGGGCTGTGCAAACAGGCTAATCCCACGGATCCCAACATGTGTTGGCCGCACACAACGGATTAAGACTCAGTCTTTGCTTTGTTGTGAAGGTTTCAGGTACCCCAGCCCCAACCAGATGTGCTCACATCAGCTCAGGTTACAGCAGAGGGAGACCCAGTGCTGTGTGTTTCTATGGAGACTACGTCACGCCCTGCTGGCTCGTGCATTATGTGCTGAGCCCTTTTCTGCCACATCCCTATTGCAAGGCTGATAGGATCAGCACCGGCTGTACAGGACTGTCCATAGCCAGAGCCTAAAATATTCCCTGGGAGGGCTGAGGATGTCACTTTACGCTGTTGAAGTGGAATGAAAGAATGAACACGACTGAGACGATAATGGAGTGATATATCTGCCAAAAGGATTTTTACCAAGTCCATCACAGCAGACACCTGGCCAGTGAGATAGGGGTGTGTTAAGTGCTGGTGAGAAAAGACAGAAGGTAGCTGTTATAAAATGAGCAATTCTTAGCCTTGGGGGAAGCTGCCTCAAAAGTGACACTAAGGCTATTCAGCCCTCTGATTTTAATGACCTGCACAGGAGGGGGGCAATTAGCAGGAGAAACTCATTGATGAGAAAAACAATTCTGGTTATTGAAGAGCAGGGATCCTGGTGAGGAGCCTTGAGGGGGCTCAGGAAAACAGAGGATTGGGCAACAAACTTGTAAATGCAGTTAAATGGAGAATATGCCACAGAGGGGTGCTGGGAGCAGGTGGCTCAAGCCTGACTGCCCCCTGGTCTGGAGGGCAGAGGCTGATCCCTGCAGTGGTTGCATGAGGGTTGCCCACAGCTTGGCCTGACGTCTTTGTGGCAGATGTCAACTCTCCCCTGGGCTGCATACATAAAGATGTTTTCATAGTCATTTTATTCTGTGTTTTCCTCACAGGTCCAGGAGTCTAAGGTGACAGAAGCCAAGATTAATGAGGCCAGAGAGCACTACAGGCCTGCCGCTGCACGGGCCTCTCTGCTCTACTTCACCATGAACGACCTCCACACCATCCATCCCATGTACCAGTTCTCTCTGAAGGTATTGTTCCCATGACCACTAGTCATGCCCATGACTGCGGAAGGCAGTGCCATTGCTTCTCCCTCTTACTGAGGTTCAAAGTCATCAACTTGGGCCTCTTGGGGATATTTGAACTCCCAGACAAAAATAGGTGACCTCACCTAAACTGTTCTGCTGATGTGGCTTTGTGGAAAAGTTTCCTGAAGTTTATTTCTTTATATTCCTACTTAACGTACGTTGTTCTTGTGTCACAATAGCGTTTAGCGCTCACCGGGTAAGATTTGTCCAAAACTCGCTGCAAACACTGAGCAAAGCATGTTCATTACTGCTCTCGATGGAAGGAGCAGAGTTTCAGCAGCACTTGCAAAGACCCGGCAAGGAGTGGGCTGAATGCCAAAAGGAAAGGTCCCTTTCTATTGAGTACTGACTGTGGGTCAGGGTCCCTACTCGGCTCTGAATTTGCCAGTCAGCCCACCACCTGTGGTCATATGCAGATCAGGTTAGATGACCTTAATTAGCTTTTTGGTGTTTTTTTACGTTTTTGCTAATTTTTGTGCAATTTTTTTTTTCTTTTAAAAGAAATTTTTTTTCTTTTTCTTAGTTTCTTCATAAACAGTTGAAGTCTTGTGAAAAGACGCAGTTAATGTGATGCATTAATAGCTTTTATGATTAAAAATCCAGGAAATTTCTTTGCACAGTAGAACCTCATAGCCTTGGCCTGGCAGAACAGGCAGCACAGTGGATTTAAGACATACTGTGTGGCAAAAGAGTTAATGAAGTACTAATTTCTGTGTATTTTATACATTTATGCACAGAGATTTTTGCACAGCATTTGGAGTTCCTTACTCCATCAGTTAATCTTTTCTTTATACTTATATTGGTTCTGTATCTGTGATGTCATCAGGGTCATAATGCCTGTGAAGATATTTCAGAAGTTAACAGGAATTGCCGCAGCCCTTAACAGTTATCCAAGACCTTCATGTTGAAACAGCCTTGACTTCCCAAATGACACCAGGATTAAAACATTGCATCATTCTCTAGACACTCTCCTGCCCCACTGAGACCATGCTACCAGGCATTTATTGGCACCTTATGTATAAAAAGCAAGTCCTCCTTCCATTTCAAGAGGATGGGGCCAGTCTCTTTTCAGTGGTGCCCAGTGATAGGACATGAGGCAACGGACACAAACTGGAACACAGGGAGTGCCACCTCAATATCAGGAAAAACTTGTTTCCTATGAGGGTGCTAGAGCCTGCCCAGAGATATTCTGGAGTCTCCTTCTCTGGAGAATCAAAACCTACTTGGACCCAACCCTGTGCAAGCAGTCCTAGGTGAACCTGCTTTGGCAGGGGGATTGGCTTAGAAGATCTCCAGAGGTCCCTTCCAACCCCTAACATTCTGTGATTTTGTGATCTCTACAAAACAAGAAGCCCAGCTGGGCTTTCAGGAACTTGGATGCTTCCTATATAACAGTTATAAAAGCCTTTCAGGTATTCAACAGCATGGTGTAAAATTTAACTTTGGATTAGTGTCTGTGTATGGTTGGTGTGAAGAAATTGATAGTATAGGCATGACTTGAACATTAACTGCCTTTTGCTATGGGCCCACATACATACTTATCTGCATTCTGAAGGAGTCCTCTGGAGGGCTGGATTTCTGCTTTTCTCACAGTGTTGTGTGGCCATCAGACAGATAATCAAGGCTACAGCCTAAAATGGCCTTAGACCAGAAGTCCAGGTGAAATTTGTGGGTGTGTTACCACCTTGCATTGTGGCCACTGGCACTCTCAGCTGCAGGCGTGCTCGTGATGGCAGTGTGAACAACACAACGGGGACCGTGCTGGGAGAGAGACCACTTCTTGCTCTGTGCTCCTAAACTGAGTGTAGAAGAGACATAGCCAAAGGGTCCGTGCTCCAAAGGCCTTGTTAATTTTCTGTCTTGTCTAAACAGATCACCCTTCCCTGCATAGCAAGTGTAGCTCTGTAGTACATTTACAAGTTACATGGACTAGGAATGATGTCCCTCCTTTGGAGAACATTCCCACATGGAGCTGTTCTCACTATAACACCTGAAGAACATTTCCAACATGGCAGGTTGATGTCAATGCAATTAATGCTACTCATAGTGATGGGACTGAGCTGTCGCACTTGCCCAGTGGGGAAGCCAGTAGTTTTTATGGGAATGAGAGCGTGGCCATGTTTGCCAAGTTTCTTGACTATCTGTGAGGTACCAGCGCTTCTCTTCATGGCAGGTGTGAATAGACTGAGACTCTGCTTGCCACAAAGGAGGACCTGGATCTTTAGATCTTCAGGAATATATAACCAGTAGTGAATTCATAGTTCATGTCTTTGCTTCATGTTTGAGCATGACTTAATCAGTTGTTTTCTGTTCCTTTACTGATAGGAGGTGGGGTTTCTTTCCAGCCATTGCCTCTATTGTTGAAGCTGCATAGGCAAGGTGCCCTCTTTCTGTGCTCTGCGTGTGCTGCCCAAGACACGGTGGAAGTCTTGGTCTCTAAGCGGTTTCTAAGGATCTGCTGCATATGAATGAACGGACAATCTCTTGCCTTAGCAGAGGCATCTCAATAGGTGTGGCCAGTAGGAATCCAAGGGCCTTTTGGGATATTTATCAAAGAGTTCTAGTTTTAGTGTTTTAATAAATAGGAGACTTTTTTTTTTTTGTCACAAGAGAAAGGGATTTTGAGGGATGGAGGGTTAAATGAGTGAGATGGCATCATCGTCTAGAATTTCTTACAAATGATTTCTTACCTTAACAAGTGACCTGGAAAAAATAACTGAGAAGAGAATATAATATTTTGAGCCACATCCACAAAGAAGCTTTTTTTTTTGATATCTACAACTCATATGTTGAAATAATTTTACCAGGAAAATGTACAGAATGTCTTTTGTGCAAGGGTGCCCTTTGAAAGCTTCATTCCTTACACATTCATAATAGATAGAGGAGTTTCTGAGGTTTCACTTTTCATCTACATCTTCTGTATTTTGTTTGGTTTATGTTTTCCAGTTAACATTAGCAATCTGTATAAATACATAGAACATTATTGGGTGAAATGTTTTTATGTAATAAGTTCTGATGGCAGATCATAAAGCATTGTGTAAAGATGCACAGAGATGATGTGAAAATACCACACAGCTAGAAGCCCATTATAAACTAGAGCACACCGGATTTATATGCTACTCTACAGCTGTTTTAACACAATTTAAAGAAATGTTAAGCAGGAAGGTGCATTCTGAAGTTATTTAGTAGTGCAGTAGCTATCAGTGCTACTTTAATTTGTTGGGGCATCATTTTTCCTTTGTAGAACTCTAAAAATAATGCTGCCAACACAGTCCTGCCTTGTCCAGTTGGTCCTATTAATTTGTGTTGGCCTGGTTGTTTCCTGTGAGGTGGATCCCAGTGTGCGGAACCTTTGCATTGCAAATCAGGACTTAGGTTGTTTGTTGTTTTTCTTCTTTTTCCAGTTGAATTTGGTAATTTGCTAATGGGTTTTCTTTGGATGGCTCTGAAGTTATTTTGTCTTTTCTCCCTTACATCAGAAATGTTGTTACAAGAGTCCTTAGTATCTTATATAAGAGCATCATTCTTGATGTATGCACTCATCCCTGAGGGGACTTCGCTGACTGGTTAATCCCACTTCCACAACCTACCTACCCTTCTCATCTACTCCTTTGCAGAATCCAGACAGTCTAATACTCATGGGACTTTTTTCCACTTAAGAGCAAGCGGGTCTCTTCCTTAGAAGTAATCTAAATATCTTTCTTTTAGTTTAAAATTATCATCCTTGTCCTGTCACAACAGGCCTTGCTAAAGAGATTGTCCCCCCTTTAAGTACCGAAAGGCCACTATATGGATACAGTACCTGAGTTGGCATCACTTATTGCAACACTTCAGGTGACACCCAGGAGCATGCGAAGATCATCTAGAAACCACCAGTGTCCTTCTGTGTCTCCCCAGGCATTCAGCATTGTATTCCAGAAAGCCATCGAGAGGGCACCTCCCGATGAGAACCTTGCCGTGCGTGTGCAGAACCTCATGGACAGCATCACCTTCTCCATATTCCAGTACACAACCCGGGGGCTGTTTGAGTGTGATAAATTGACCTATACCACTCAAGTTACCTTCCAGGTAAACATCACTATTTTATGCAATTTGAATGCAATGATTTATTTCACAGCATGGCTCTTGGCATGCAGAGAAAGCTCAACCTGTCATGGCTGTGGCCTTCAGCATCAGAACGGCGAATACAAGGGCTGGGGAACTGATTTTCTTCTCTGCCTCTCTCGCCGATAACAGTCACAGATGCTGTGTTTGATTTGCATTGCTCTGACAAATGGGTGTTTGAGAGAGTACTACCTGCTTGCAGGACCTGAGAAAAAGAGCAGAGCAAGCTGGTCTGGAAGGCTTATTGGTTTCATCCAAAAGAAACGCTTGCTACTTAATTGCTCTCTTTTGTCTAGTATGTTAGTAGAATTTTTAGACTACAATATGAGCAAGAAGACCTTCATGTATCCCTATGGTGAAATCAAATTCAAACAACAAATAGTGCTGGGCATGATGTTACCAAGTTGTTATGAAGTCTGTGCCGTGAATGACATGGCATGTAGAATGCAGGCGTGAACCAAGTTGGGACTGTTGGAACACCGTGCAGGTATAGTTAACGTTGGTCTAGTGATTGCCATGATATTTTTAATTCTACCTAGCAAAATACTTTGTGTAAAAAGTAAAGTGTATATATATATATATAGACAGACATTGTATACATATAAATATATGAAGGAACTGGGGCTGTTTAGTCTGAAGAAGAGGAGGCTGAGGGGAGACTTTATGGCTCTCCACAACTCCCTGAAAGGAGGTTGGAGCGAGGTGGGAGTTGGTCTCTTCTTACAAGAGACAAGCGATAGGACAAGAGGAAATGGCCTCAAGTTGCTCCAGAGGAGGTTTAGGTTGGTCGTTAGGAAAAATTTATTCCCCAAAAGTGTTGTGAAGGCCTGAAACAGGCTGCCCAGAGAAGTGGTGGAATCGCCATCCCTGGATGTGTTTAAAAGTCATGTAGATATGGTACTTAGGAACGTGGTTTAGTAGTGGACTTGGTAGAGTTAAGATAATGGTTGTACTCAGTCTTAAAGGTCTTTTCCAACCTAAATGATTGTATGATTCTATGAAATGGACACCAATGCTGTATTTTGTCAATAAACTGTGTATAAAAAGTCAGCTTATATTTTGCAATGTCAGCCTCAATTCTGACCTAAAGGATACCTAGATTTTCTAAGATATGTATCTCTAAATAAGGTATTTAAGTAGCACACATTGTGCTTGGAACTGCACTAAGCATTAAAAATAGTTAGCAGGTCACTTTGAGCTGTCAGGACAACAAGAATCTACAATTTCAGTGTATGGAGGCTGTCAAGTGATGAGGGACAGGATTCTCTCATATAAAAATGCAGTTGGGTCTTGAACTGAGAACCTCATTACCATGACTGGTGGAAGGGATGCCAGACACATTTCAGATGCCATTGCTCAGTAGGAAATAACAAGATGCAGTCTAGGATCTGTGACAAGGAAATTACAAACTCACCCGTCCAGCACTGCTCTTTTTCCACCCAGAGCTGGTGTTCAGGGTTTTGGAGTTTATCTCTGAGATTTCCAAAGGCTGGCAGTGCACTTGGGACCATAGGTCCAGCTGGGCTCATGAGCATGTGTGGGTTTCTAGAATTACCTGATACTGCTCTGGAAGCCTTACTCCATGTATTCCCGAAAATCACCATTGGTGGTAAAAACACTGGTAGTATCCGAATGGCCCAGGTTCTCTCCAGTGTTTGAGATCTCAGGGACCTGCTTATTCTCTCGGTCCATGTACGATAAGGGGTGACTGTTGGTGGTGGTTGGTTTTGGTTTTTTTTCATTTTGGTTTGTTCGTTTGTTTTTTGAAACACTCTAAGTACATCTCCACTTCCTTTCAAAATGGAACAAGATAGTGAGAGAAGGACCTTGGTAGCACACCTTAGGGTGCATGCTCTGGTGCCTTTCAGGAAGGTTGTCTATCCTCTAGCTGCAGCTGTCAAGCACAGGGAGCTGCAGCACACCCTGCAGCCTATGTCTCTGCTGGCAGGGACTTCTCAGTGCATGTATGAACCTGGACCATAGCCCTTGCTAAAGAGTCTTCCCATACGTTGGCCCTCTTATGTTGCCAATCTCCATACTCATTCCAAGGACTCTTTTGGGGAGACCCAAAGCACCTACATGGTGTGTTTCATCACACTTCTCCAACAAGGGGCGCTATGTCATTTTTAGCCACAGTTTTAGCAGCTATATGAGTGGAGGAATTAATCTGCTGGAGCATTTTGCTGCCCTGCATCCCAGTGGCTCAAGGATATCTTGTTTGTTTGGAATTACAGATACTTCTGATGAGTAAAGAAATCAACGCAGTAGAACTGGATTTCCTACTAAGATACCCAGCAGAGACCAGAGTCACGAGCCCTGTGGAGTTCCTGTCAAATCACTCCTGGGGAGGAATCAAGGTATCTGCTTCACTCGAACTGTGTGAACTGTGTAAGGCATCCCTTACCTCTTCTAAAAGCCTTTCAGCAGTCTTCAGGTTGGTCCTTACAGCATTTGGTGAACAAAGTTCTGACCATACATGAGAAGTAACACAAAATGCCACAGAAATGGAGAGTTCTGTGAGTACAAGGTTGGCTTTGTAGGCTCTTCTTGACTGTACCTCTGATGATCGTTGTGTCCCCAAGAAGGTGATTTTTTTTTCTTCCCCTAGGATTTAGGCTTCTCTCTCTGCAAGATGAGAATGAGAATATTCTCTATTTTTTGTAGTTATAAATTGTAAAGGACATGGAGATCTTCACTGTGTTTGGAAGGAAGTGGGAATTTAAGGTAGATAATGTGACCATCTGCAGAGATGTGCTGGGGATAAAGTAGTGACAGTTGACAGACCTTCTGCAGAAAGATACTGTCATGATAATGAGAAGGTCTAACAGATGCCATGTGTTTGGAGTGAGAGGTAAGGAAGAGCATCCCAAAGAGATATGAGTCATCTCATCTTTGCTCCTGTTTGTCAACAAATGCAAATTGTGCTGGATTTGGACCTGATTCAGTAGGGTGGGATTTGTTTTCTGGAAGGGGGCAAAATGTTCTTCACGTTTGGCATGTTCATTCACACCTTGTTGGATCCGAGATCATATCTTTTGTTTTAATCTTACTTTTGATCAGTCTCTGGTACCCACTGTGATTTAAAATCAGGTTTACTTATAACATGTTGCCTTTGTGGGACATTTCTCTGGTGCTGTACGGTAGGAAGTGAAGACATTCTGGTTCCATTGAGACAGTTGTCACATTTTTACCTGGAACGTTGGGTTTTCACTTTCTCTCCTTTCCGCTGTGCTGTATAGACAATGTGTCTGGCTCCTGGAGGGTGACCAGATGAAATATCTTCATCTAGGCCCAAGGCATCTCTAATATTCCTTTCCTGTTTGTGTTATTCTGTGGGGCTTTCTGCAGTTTTGCGGGAACCCTGGCTTATGGTGCCACAGGCCTTTGTAGGTAAGTACATGCTGGGCTGAACTTCACTGGGCAAATGCCGTCTTTGTTTTAAGGTAACACAGAGTTAGAGCTTTAGGTTGTGTCGTGGAGGCACCCACACAATGCACAGCAGCAGCTATCTAAAAATAGGGTTTTTTGCAACCAGGGTTGCCAGCACTTCTGTTGAGTAAATACAAGTTCGAATGTCTGTCGAGAGTTTACTACTACACAACTAATTCCTAACTTTAAGGAATGACAAACCAAAATGGGCAAACTCTCACTCCTAAAAGGGGAAACCTCCCACACCAGAGCATCCAAGATACCACTCAACCAAAGAGGGGTGTGGGGGAGTGAGACTCGCTCAATCCACAGAGACTCCCTCAATCTGTGGAAGTATCCTTGGACGGTGTGTCCAAGGGGTGGGTCAGACTGCCAGGCCTGCTGTTCTGTGAAGAAACAACCCCTCTGGCTCTCAGGCAGGACCCCATTTATACCTGAGTCGAAGGTGCACTGTGGTCATTCTGTCTGACAAGCCTGGACAAAACACAGAAAAGCCCAGACCTGTTTGCTAAGGGGCCTAGACCCTGAGGAGCCAATTAAGCACCATGAGGTGCAACTGAATGGCCGAGGCCTCAAACTGCTCCAGCCGAGGCACCAAACTGCTCAGCACAGCTCCTGTGCTCCACCTGTTTTGCCGGTGGAGGAGGCTGTATCTGCAACAGGTTGCAGACTGCAGTTCAGAAGTCAAATGAAGCTGTTGTTTCTAACCCAGATTGCCCATAGTGATTTCAAATGGTAGCGTGGATCAATTCATGCCAGATGCATCTGCCTGGGTTAGGAGTTACCTTCTCCATCTCTTCACTGGCAGTGGGGATGAGACCCATGTCTCATTCTGTACATGCACAGCATCAATTCAGTGGTGGCTGTTTTGCTGTTCAGACAGGCAGCAGGATTATTTTGGTTTCTCCTTTGAAGAAAAATTAAATGGACACCTAGGGTCACACACATAATCAGGGGAATTCAGCCATCAAGCCTATGAAATAGATGCGTTCCAACAGTGTATTTTGACTGTCGGCTCTGCAGTCTGTATAAGTTGTTGATGTACATACATAGTATTGCTTGAAACCTCAGGCTTTCTCAGCTCTGCTCTGTCACTGCCCATGGGGATATATAGAATGAATGGCAAATTTCTGTTCCTCTGGAGTCTTTCTGAGTTGGTATTCTTCACTGCTTTGGCACATTGTGCACCACAAAGCTTCTTTCTACTTCAGTCCTCTAAGTTTCTTCTGGAAGGCGAACTTCCTTCCACCAAAGATTTCAGAGGTTTCAAGCTCAGATTCTCACTTTGGAGATCCTTTTATGCATTGTAGCAAACATACTACTCTTGTAGTGCCCAAGGATGGCTTTGCTCCTCCTGCCTGTAGGTGGTACATTCTGCAAGCAGACACCTTCTAAATTTACAGTGAATTTTCTTTGTGAGATAATCCCTTCTATGCTGGCCGGTTCCCTTCCATATCCCCTGCGTGCTTCATCATAGAATCATAGAATGGTTTGGGCTGGAAGGAACTTTAAATTATAGAATTATAAAATTGTCAGAATTGGAAGAGGTCTTGAAGTTCATCGAGTTTCAACCCCCCTGCCATGGACAGGGACACCTCCCACTAGACCAGGTTGCCCAGAGACACATCCAGCCTGGCCTTAAAAACCTCCAGGGATGGGACTCCCACCACCTCTCTGCACAACCTGTTCCAGGGTCTCACCACCCTCGTGGTGAGGAACTTCTTCCTAACATGCAATCTAAATCTACCCTGCTCTAGTTTGGTTCCATTCCCCCTTGTCCTATCACTACCCAAAATCATAAAAAGTCCCTCCCCAGCTTTCTTGTAGGCCCCCTTCAGATACTGGAAGACCATGAGAAGGTCTCCTTGGAGCCTTCACTTTTCCAGACTGAAGAACCCCAACTCTCTCAGCCTGTCTTCATAGGAGAGGCGCTCCAGCCCTCTAATCATCCTCATGGCCCTTCTCTGGACATGTTCCAGCACATCCATATCCTTCTTGTAATAGGGACTCCAGAACTGGACACAGTACTCCAGGTGGGGTCTCATGGGAGTGAAGTAGAGGGGGAGAATCACCTCCCTTGCCCTGCTGGCCACGCTTCTCTTGATGCAGCCAGGATACTAGATTATCTAGTTTCAAACCCCGTTGTAAAAAGTCTCTTCTCAGCTTTCTCATAGGCTCCCTGCAAATACTGGAAGGCCTCAATAAGGTCTCCCTGAAGCCTTCTCTTCTCCAGGCTGAACATCATGATTTTTGCAACTGCCTGTGATGAAGGTGATACGGTTGCCAGCTCATAAACACAAGGAACATCAGCTCCCAGTCATTCATTCTCCAGACTCTATTCTTGCATCAATATTGTGCCATATTCAAGAGAACTGGCATTTCTGTGCATAGTGTCAAACTACAGAGCATACAGTGTCAGGGCCTGCTATGGGACCAGCAGTAAGAAACTTCTCAGCAGAACACAAACACTGTCAGTGGCATCCTTGAACAAGATCGTCACTCCTTCCATCAGCTACGTGTCCCAGCTTCAGCCCCACCAGCAGCCTGCACTCTGTCATCCCTTGGCCATCCGAAACCGATGCGGTATTGCGTATTTATCACAGAGTCACTGTGTGCATAGAGCAGCTGGAGACTTATCCTGAGGTAGACAGGAATTGAGGGTGGACTGTAACCTGAAGTTGCTTTGCAATAGCTCTTTGAGGTGAGCCCTTCCCGCTCAACTTCCTCTCTCCCAATGAGTCTCTTGCAGTTTGTGGTTGAGAAGGAAACTCTGCGATGCCAAGAAATGCTGCTCTGCATCTACCCTTTTGCTAAGTCGTGAGATTTCAGCACGTAGAAATGTCCAAGTGTGCTGTACACATCGGGTGTCTTCAGCCTCAGCGTACATCTGCTGTCCTCATAAACCATAAATCTCCAAGAGCTGCAGCCGCTGCTCAATAATCTGTGCTAATTTTATGTATTTCAGGATTTTCAAGTAGTGAGTTCTGTATGATCAGATACTGAATACTCTTTAGATGGTCTTTTATGATGGTTTTAGTATTGATTTTGCTATAAATAATATGACTGGTGTCAACTTTATTAGTGTTTATATTCTATTAATGTGTATTGGCTTATTAGCCTTTGAGTTTTTGGCAACTCCAGTTACTTGAGGCATGGTTTTAGTACAATCACATTTTGTCACAGACTACTATAATTAGGTTAATTAGTCATGGCTTCTACACAGCTTATTAGCAGGCTAAAATCTCCTTTTCTTTCATCAAGGAGATTAAGTGCTGTAATAAATTGTTTCTTCAACAAAGATTGAGCAAAATACATTTCAGTTTCATATTTCAAATTTGAAGTGGAATTTAGCATTCTACTAATTTTGCACAGAAAATGCTCCTGCCCAAAGTGCTCCTCTTGCCAGAGGTTTCAGGCCAAGAGAGTGGTGCCAAAAGAAATCAATATTGACAGTTGCAGCCTGTTCTGAGCCTCCCATTTTGGGCACATTAACTTCAAAGGAAACCTTATTAAATGTTGAGGACTCTGGGCATGCAAATAGCCCTGTGTGACTTGGCTTATTATTTATTGTTGTTTGATTAATAATATATATAGGCTAATAGTCTTTTGAAGTTGTACAACTGTTTTCAGCTCATGATGCTGGAGCATCTGAGACACGGTTATGATTTAGTCTTCCAGTTTCTTTTAAGTTCAGTAAAAAGCTTCTCAGAACTTTTTGCTGTAACATTTATGTCAGGGAAGCTCAATTATTTACCACTGAACGAAGAAAGCCATGTACCTGTCCAGAAGGGCATGGTTTGTAGGGAAGGGTAATATCTTTTATTAGATCTGCTGATAGACTTGGAAACAAATAAGCAAGTTTCAGACTTTTTAGTGCTTCTCTAAGTCTGAAACAGGAATTGAATTAAAATTAAGTACAAGTTGAGAGAAACTGCTCTGAGCATAACTTGAGTCTGTTCATCAGTCAGCATATATGGGAGAGAAGGTATTACCTGTGGAGCCCCCGTTGGTGAGCTCTGGAGCAAGGGGAGGTGTTAGCCAAGGACACAGTCATTAACCTCAGAGCAAATACTGCCCTTAGGTGGTTGGAGGGTTAGTTAAGAGCAGGAATGGGAGAAAATTGTATTATGTAGTGAAAGGAGCACTTTGCTGAGTGCCTTGCTCTGGTGTTCAATAGAGTTGGTCGTTTACACTGGAAGGCTTGTCTTTTGTGGGTACTTAATAATGATCTCTTGAGAAGTTGGAAGTATTTTTTTTTACTCTTAATGGGGTTTTCTGTCTTTTTTCAATTTCCTTTATTACAGTATATTATACTTTCCTCACTCACTGTGTTCCCAGTACCTAGCTGCATTTTTTTTCATTATTTTTTTTATTGGCACCTCTGAAAAAGTTTTTTGTGTGCCTGCAAGTTTGTCCATTTCTCCTGGCTTGGATGTTCATTATCTTACCAATAAATGTGCAGACACACTTTAGATCACAAAGGTACAGCTACTGCTTGAAGTGCACAGGACATCAGGCCACAGCTTTATGCAAATCACAATTTAGATATGCTTGTTGCATGATTGAATTTAACATAGAAACAGTGTAGAGATTTTCCTCTGTAGGGTTTTTCCCCATTTTTTTCTTCTTTCCTTCATTGGAAGGTCTCCAGTGTCATAAGATGAATGGATTGATACCTAGATGGGAGGTGAGTATTCTCTGAATTGATGCACCATCGTCTCTTACAACCCTGTGTGAAACTCAGGCTGCTTGTTGAGCTGTTCTTCAGTTATCCACAGGGCTAGGACAGACAGTTCATGTTATGGTTCTACTCTGAGCATAAATACAGAAATGACATCATTGAGTTTTATGGTTGTTGAGTCTTCCAGACGGTGTCTAGGCTAACAAGTAAAATGGGCCAGCAGTTATTTTCTGGCCCTGGTAGCACATGAATCCATACAGTGAAACTCCCCTCAACTTCCAAACCACAGAGACCTCACATGTTTTTTACTGTGGACAGTCTCTGGAGTGTCCTACCTCCTGAGCTGTGTCCAGGCATGTTCTGAGGGCAGGCAAGTTCACCAAAGTCAAGTGTGAACCAGCAAGATAATAGCAAACTCTGTGGCTCGTGGTGAGCTCATGCCTGGACCTCCTCTGCTGCCACAGATTCATGAGCAGATTAGCAGGCAAAAAAAAATAAAAAAATAAAAAAAAAAGTGTGCATCTTCTCCTCGCTGTATGGATGTGCTGAGATCTGAGATAGACAGATAGAAACTCCTTCTCCCCATAGTCTGAGACAACCTTATTTTGGAACAGCTTTATAGATACATGAGCGTGGTTTTAGCCCTGAGTTAATACAATCTGTCCATCAGTAGGACTCATTAGCTTGGGCAAAGCCTCACACAAGGTAGACAGCTTCTGTTCAGTGCCCAGTGCCAGAAGACCGTGGTTCTGTTTCTTAGGGGTTCAGCAGAGCAGTTTGTATTTAGGAAAGATCATATGAACATACCCAGAGTCAAGCTGGGCTCTTCTTGCCCTTCAGCGCTACTAATAAAGGCAGTGGTCATGCCCTTAGGGTGTTAATTTTCAGGGTTACCTTGGCCAAATCCAGCCTCTTTTAGAAGATGGGGGTGGTTCTCAGGCCACTGAGACTAGCTGAAGGTTGGGTGAAAGCGTTTTGACTCCTGTGATCTCTGCTGTGAAATTCTCCCATGCTCCACCTCCCTCTACACCGTACCCTTCCTGGGGGACCATGTCCTTGTTGCCTGATGACCTTGTGCCTCCCACAGGACTGTGGCCCCTGACTAAGTGTGGATGCCTCTGGCTCTCACCACGGCAGCCTGTTTCCGCAGGCTGTGTGCAGGCTGCTCTGGATCTCCTTCGTGCAGAGCCGCATTTCCCAAGGCTGATTTTCTTTGTGATATTTTCTGAAGCGCCTCTTCGTTGCTGAATGCAGATGTGTCCCGTAGGATAAGCGAAGCTAGTTAATATACAGAAAGAATACACCTGGCCAACTTGGATTACTTCTTCAGCCCAATCATTCCTCTCATCTTTTTCTGAAGAGGAAGAATTTTCATTATGTAGATATGAAAACGCTACTGAAAGGGCATTGTTTAATAAATGTGATGTTGAATAATGAGCTCTAAGTACTGAATTCAGCTTTTGAGGAGGAGAACAGCAGTAGACAAAGTAGTATATTAACTCCATATTTATAATTTTGCAGAATGCAGATGATAAGATTGTGTGTGTGGCTCATGAGATAAAATACCAAATCATATATTTTACATTTAAGGAAACTGGATTTTTTTTTTTTATGACAAAAGAACAGAAATCTCTCTTCCAACTTTCACTTTCTGTACTTTTTAGTACTTTTTGTACTTCATTCTTGTCAAAGATTCATTGTGACACAATCTGCTGCCTATATTGTTCTCTTTGCGCGTAAGCAAGGTCCTTTGATCAGGCTGGTCAGATATAAAAGGCTCGCAGCTTACAGCTTTCCATGTACATTCAGAATTATTATTATGCCAGAAAAATCAGAGTCTTAATTAAATATCTTCCGTTAACTCAGTTCTTCAGATGTACAGCCTTTTAGTACATCTTTGATAGAAAACATTGATTATGACACTTTGATATACATTAATCTACTCTCTTCTAGAAGTTTTTTAAGGACATTCTTCCGTCCTCACTGACTCTCAAGTCTCAGAGAAATGTTCCCAATGTCTTACAGAAACACTGTTGGAGAAGGTTTTACCTTTTATTCTTCCTTTTCTATTTTAACCTACTGGCTAACTATCTGATGTTTATCTGAAATACAGCAGAGATTTTGATCGCATCAAATATTTAAAGGTGCACTTTGTTGATTTGATTGCAGAGCTGAAATTGAGATTTTCCTGAATGCCTCTGCAGCAGTGTCAGCCTCTGCCCTTCACTTTTAACCCACCCATGACACAAAGCCTGCTGTCACCTGGTCACTTTGAATGTAAAAGTTCTTTCACCCTCAAAATGGAAGGAAAGTGAATTGCCTCATCAGAGATACCTTTTTGATATCAAATGTCTCTTTTTTTAGACACTGTATATCTTTTGAAGTCCTATTGCTTTGCTTAAAAAATAGGAAAAAAAATCCGTTTCAGTGCACTGCTGAAAAGATACCAGTGGACTGTGGATTCGAGACCTGTCACAGAGAGGTCTCATGGATGAGCTCTTCTCACAACAAAGGGTGTGCAAGGAGTTATCCCGTTTTGGGCATGGTATGCTCTCCCTAAGATGCTTTGGGAAACTCAGGAAAGGGAAATGGCTTGGATTTGGCTCCTCTTTGTTAGTTCTTCCTTTTAGGCCCAGATCTGCCATAAAAGACCTGTTGGAGCTCCTTATTTCTGTAATGTGGTAGAGCTCATAAATGTTTCCTTTGCATGGCAGTATTGGTTCACATGAGCAGCTGTGAAGACTGCAGATTAAGTGTTCGGCTAAATTTCAGATAGGAACGATCTCTGGAACCCTGATGGTAACACCAAGGCTTTACCTGTGTTGAGACACAATGAGATGGCCTTTTATGGAGGCACTCATGATCTGTGTATCCTCCCCACCGTGTGATCACAGTGCATCAGTGGACCACAGTATTGCCAATATCTGAATAGGAGCATCCTTGTGCAATGAATATGATCTGACAGAGCCATAGGGACATGTTTTTCACTTCACTCAGAGTTGACCAAGACTCTGCTGAAGTCTGGTTTGATCTTTGAGGATTGCATTTTAAGAAATACGCGGACTTTCTGAAGACAGAAGAGAGGAGAGCAGTGAGAAGCATCAGATACCTGAAAACATGACTGTGAGAAGAAACTGAGGAGAGGGAGAAGGGGAAGTGTTATTTCTGAAGGCCTCAAGACTGAGAGGACAGGAGGGTATGACCTTCAAAAAGTGTCCTCCAAAGCAGATAAAGCAGTCGGTTTTCTGTGTCAGTAACAGGTAGGGCAAGGTGCATCTCAAAGTATTGCAAAAAAGATTCACATCAGACATTTGGAAAGTCTTTGTGGTAGAGGAATAGTGAAGGACTGGCACTGATTACTTGCAGTTTCAGTTACTGAGGTTGTTCGAGCAGCTCATGTCATCCTGTATGGGGATTATGTGAGGGGCCTGAGTGCACCAGCTCCTGGAGAAGCTCTGCAGCTTATTTCTTCTTCTAGTCTGGTTCCCTGTTCTCAACACAAGCTCTAATGTGGTGCCACCATGAAAGCTCGGATGAAACCATCGCTGCTGCATAAAAAGCTGTGAGAAGCCTCGTCAAAGGATGAGTCCATATGTATGTGTATATATATGTCTATCGTGGCACAGAACCATGGACCTTCAGAGCCTTCCAGCAGGTAACAGATGCTTCAGCTGAACTCTTCCAGTCCATGAGATCTATTTTCTCCTGCAATTCTGCTGTGCGTTGGCCCATGATGATGGCCCATCTGTGATTGATAATAGCCAAATCCAGGGAACTTTTCAGAAATACACAAGTGCCACCTTTCAGCTGTCATCGGGGACCAATGGCCAGCTTCTGGTTCTGACAGT
Source organism: Baryphthengus martii (assembly GCA_013396935.1). Taxonomy (NCBI): domain Eukaryota; kingdom Metazoa; phylum Chordata; class Aves; order Coraciiformes; family Momotidae; genus Baryphthengus; species Baryphthengus martii. The sequence continues at coordinate 250,602 of VWZK01020253.1, forward strand.
GTGTCCCTGATTTGCTGGAGAGCATCAAAGAGCGAAAAGGAAAGATTGAGAGTGTGGCTTAGTGGAACAGCCTGGCTTTGCAAGGCCCTTTCTCAAAATCACTTGAACAATCTTTGCAGAAAATGCAGGAAAACTGTCGATATGAAACATCTGTGAAACATCTCAGGCAAAATTATCAACATTTAGTGGGTGCTTATAAGCAACTAGAATACAAAGATTATGACTAAATCTCCTTAATACAAAGTTTATGACTAAATCTCCGTTCTGTTATTAACTTTTTCTATCCAGTGGAGCTGTCTGTAAGAACATACTAGCAGGAAAGACTAGAATGTTGAAGCTGTTGCTTTCTGATTTATCACACAGGTTTCACTGGGGATTTTCCAAGAAAACATAGCAAGACCCAACCCATCCCTCCTCAAACCACTTCTGTTGTCCAGCCACAAGATGTCTGCATTTTGTGATGCTCTAGGGAGGATGCTGCAGTTGAACAGAAGGATGTTTTGATTAGTGATGTGTCATGGCACTACATACTTTTGAACCCCTGTGTAATTTAGCCACGGGGAAAAAAACAAGGGGGAATTTGAATGAAGCCAGGGGCAGAGAGTGCAGTGAGCTTGTCAGTCAGCTTATATGAAAGAAATAAGGAGGATTAAAATAACATTTTTGTGTTGAGAGGTGATTGAAGTTTGGCAAACCCATCATGTCTTTATTTTTACCTTCAGTAGAGATTTTTCTTATGAGTTGAATAATTCAGGTAGTGCAGCTAAACAAAAATAACATGTTCATTGAATGAATAATAATATAACCCAAAATCTAGAATGGGAAAGACAGCAAATAATCCATCATTTTCTACATTAATCCTTCTAGTTAACAGTAATATTCAAATGGAGTAATTCATCTACTTGTATGTCTGCTTCCTGAATGATCCAATCTATCAGTTCCAGCCAGATGCAGGTGACGTCAACATTCTTCCTTTCAGTCTTTTTGCTACTGTTTTTCCTAAAGACATTTGGGCCACCTGCAGAAGATGAAGAAAAGAAATTATAAATATTTGCAGAAACCTGGATAAGCAGAATTCACAGTGCACATGGACAGTATATGAGTTTTAGAAGGTGTTTTGAAAACATAGGAGGCCGTTTCCAAGCATCAGACGCTCAAACAGTTGCAACCCTGTTGGAAATGTTCACATAAAAGCTGCTTCAAACTCTCCAAGTCCATGTACAGACAGACAGCTGGGAAGCTGACTTGTGGTGCGACTTTCCCTGGCAACTTGCGTCCCTGAGGCTGCTGAAGCCCAGCTCCAAAACGTGCAACTAAGTCATGGTGACAGGTGCACATCTCAAATGCTTTGAATTACTGGAGTGTTTCTAGACTTTGAGTCTAATCCTGGTACTGGGGTTGAAAAAACTCAGTCGGACCTGGAGAGGTTTGCTGCACATTTCACCTGACATCAGAAAATGTATCCCCTTCAAGTATCACTGGCCCAGGGGCTTGGCTTGCTAAGAGCCAGTCTTCTGCACAGGGTGGGCACATCTCTGCTGGGGGCCACCCCTGCCCACTGAACCCTTGCAGCTCCTGCAAACAGTTATTACTTTCCCAGGAGAAGACAGTCTCAGGGTCAGTTACACAACTGTTGAGCACTGTGAGCTTTTAATTTGTGGAACCTGCTCTGTTTAAAAATTGTGTAACATAATTCATAAAGACATGTTTCCTTCATTTTACAAAGTGAAATGATGACTAATCGTTAGGATTTAATCATCTCCCAGATTATTAAAACTGTGAGAACATTAAATATAATTTCTTTCCAGTGCTGTTAAGTTGTTTGATTTTTATAGAGACCTTTGATGTTCAGTGTGTTCCTTATAGTTCTCATATTTTTAAGCAGAGGTGATTTTTTTAAAAAAACAGTATATAGAAGAAGCTAAGACTGAAAGTATCAATCAGGTAAATCCTGAAGACTCAAAAAGTAAAGATAGCTTTCAAAAAAACAACCCTCACTTTTTTGTTATGATTTCATTATGTCTTTTTAAAAACTGGTCTCATAGCTGCTGGGGAACATAGTAAATAGCTGTTAGAAGCTCAGTCTGGCAGCACTGGCTTTACTTGCACTATGTTGTTTTCCACACTATTTATCTCAGTGCAGAGCATGGTAATGAGGTGCTGGTTTGACTTCCCTTGCCCCAGAGCTGTTCTCCAGTCAGATGACTCTGGGGCAGGGTGTTTTAAATTACAGAAATCGTTCAGAATACTAGACAATCTTTTTTTTTTTTTTTAGAATAATTTTCTTCAGAGATGAGAAGAAGAAAACATGGAGATGATTTTTTTATTTATTTATAGATTTTCTAAAAACTTACGTAGCAATGCCTAAACTTGAGGCCAGTTTTGACCAGACGATATCCTTAGAGTAATTGCCTTTAGTGATAAGGGCAAGTGTTTTCTCTAATAAATTTAGAAAAGCTTGTTGTAGTATATCTGGCACTAAGAGATAAATCACAGGCGCTAGCAATGACGCCAGACCTTTGAAGTGTTTTTTTCACTCAAGACTCGGCTCATTCTCTGGAGGCAACGAGCAATGAGGGAAAGATGAGTATATCATCTCCTCGTTGTGCCCATCTGCCTGGGACTTCTCCCTGTCCCCCAAAACACTGTCTCTTTGCAAAGGTTCCCTTTTTCTTCTGGCCCTTTGTTGACTCTCTAAAGACGTGTTCAAGACCAGGGAGGGTGAGGCTTTGAGAACGAGGCTTTGAGCAATTTGGTCTAGTGGGAAGTGTCCCTGTCCAGGGCAAGGGGTCTGGAACTGGATGATCTTTAAGGTCCCTTCCAACCCAAACCACTCTGTGATTCTGTCATTCTGTGTTAGGGATGCCTTATGAACACACCAGCAGTTGCTCTGCAATGGCAAGTAGGATTTCTTTCTCCGAGACAATGGCTGATACACATTATGATTCCTGCAGCTGTGGGAGAGAGTACTTTGCATTTGTGAAAGTGTGAAATTCACAAATCCGCCAATACATCAGCTCCAGTTTAAAGCGGATTCCGACTTAAACAAGAAACTGTCAAAAAAAATCAAAGTGATAAATCAAGATGTCTGTGATTCGGTGAGCAGAAAATTATTTTTTTCTGAGAAAACAATGACCCTTGCCTTGACATGGTGTGAAGAGACCTGTTTTGCTGGCAAAGTTTCATTCTTAGATATTAACTGAAGACTCTCCTGTTTTGAGCCATCAAAGATGAGTACCGTGTGAATTGCAAGACATGAACTGGAATCCTCCAGCCCTTTTGATCCCATTTTATTTTGATCAATTCTTTTCGTCTCTCTCAATTTCCATGACAACTCTAATTAACAAATGTATTCTTCAGTATGTTGACAAAAATAGCCACACTACACAGGTTGATGTGTAATACCCATCTGCTGTCCCAATGTCCCTGCTTTTACCCCTGCTGCTTGGAAACAGTGATATATTATTGTTGGTCTGGGTTTCTTGGAAAATTTCACAGCAGAGGTACTGAAAAGCAATTAATACTCACAGAAAAGTTACTGATTGAGGTAACTTTTACTGCACCAGCTTCTAAATAGCAGCATCTCTTATTAATACCATTGCTCCCGATAAATGTAATTAAAATTGTTGACTAATGAAAATTTTAGTGATAATTTATATAATACAGATTTCATCCTTGCAATTAGAGCTTTCTTGATTCTGCAACATGTTGTTCAGGGAGAGAGAGACTATCATCTCTGATTACATGTCTGTCATTTAGCAAGAAGAAAGCAAGTTTTCAGAGTCTCCCTTGTTAATGTCAACCAAGAGACTTCTCAAAGCAGCAGCAGCAAAAGTTCTGAAGTGGTATTTTAAGTAAGTCATTTCAAAAATAACAGCGTTAAGATGTTTTATATAAGCACTTGTACTGATGTATCCACTGAATTCAACATCTGCCATTGTATTGTATTCAGCTATGAGAGGTGCATCAAATCATACTTACTGCTTCAAAGACAAGGTTTTAACAGATCAGAATACTCAACATTGTTCCTCTGAATTTGAGTTTCCCATGTTCTATGCTCCGGTGTCCAGTTTTTCACAGAAAGCAGAATGTGGCACTGAATTGGAGCTGACATTTCTCCATGTTAGCTCTAATCCACACATGGAAACCACATCTGTTGGATCCCTACTTTGCTCACACTCTTCTTCATGAAATTCTCGGAATCCCTGGGAGTTTGGCATGAAGACGGTCAGTGCCAAATTGAGTAAGTCCATGCGTAGCTCTCAAGTGGTATTGCAAGCACTCTGCTTTTTTCTGTGCCTTTTGTAGAGGTATCAATGACATTGTGACTATGGCAAAGACTTAATTTGTTCCAGAAGCATTTATAGTAATATCTGCAAGTGCTTCTCTGTCTATAGCTCTAATCCTGGCCCTAGAGTGTATGACTTGTGAGGGAAGATGCAGGGATTTGTCCAGCTGTGAGAGGCACCATCAGTAAGTTTGCAGATAATACCAAGTTAGATGGAATGTTGATTTGCTTGAGGGTAGAAAGGTTCTGCGGAGGGACCTGACCAAGCTGGGTTGATGGGCCAAAGCCAATGGACTGAGGTTCAACAAGGCCAAGTGCCAAGTCCTGCACTTGGGCCACAACAGCCCCCTGTAACACTACAGACTGTGGTCAGAGTGGCTGGAAAACTACCCAGCAGAAAGGGACCTGGGGTACTGATCGACAGCTGGCTGAAGATGAGCCAACATATGCACAGGTGGCCAAGAAGGCCACCAGCATCCTGGCTTGTGTCAGCACTAGTGTGGCCAGTGGAATGGGGGCAGGGATCAGAGTCCCCCTGGACTGGCAGGGAAGGACACCCATTGAATCCTGGGTTCAATTTTGAGCCCCTCACTCCAAGAAGGACATTGAAGGGCTGGAGCATGTCCAGAGAAGCACAATGAAGCTGGTGAATGGTCTAGAGCAAAAGTCTTGTGAAGAACAGCTGAGAGACCTGTGGTTGTTGAGCCTGGAGAAAAGGAGGCTCAGGGGAGATCTCATTCTTGACAGGAGTTTGTAATGAGGTGGGAGTCAGTCTCTTCTCCCGAGGAAGAAGAGAGAGGACGAGAGGAAATGGTCTCAAGTTGTACCAGGGGAGGTTTAAGTTGGACATGAGGAAAAATTTTTCCACTGAAAGCATTGTCAGGGCCTGGCACAGGCTTCCCAAGGAAGTCACCATCACTGAACATGTTTAAAAAATGTGTAGATATGGTGCTTAGGTACATGGTTTAGCATGAACTTAGTAGAGTTAGGTTAATGCTTGGACTCAATGATCTTAAAGGTCTCTTAAACCAGAACAATTCTATGATTCTGTGACAGACCCAAACTCTCTTTGTTATTGATAGTGAATGTAGTAAGGTTCAGCTGTGACAAAGTGCAGGTAGGGTTGTTCTGCTTGAACATATTAAAAAAAAGAAAGTATCTTCTTTATCAGGATAATAGTGCAGCTCTGCAACAGGACACCCAGAAAGACTGAGAGAGTTTCATTTTAGAAGTCAACATTTCAGTAGACAAAGCTATGACTGACTTGATCCGGGGTGGCTGTAGTCCTAGCCCAAGCATCACGTTACAGTACAGACTCGCTAGCACAGCAGGCTAGTACAGACTGGGCACCTTCAGAGATTGATTCCAACCATTGCTTCTGTGGTGCTGTGTTATTCAATAAATCCCTTGGATCACTGGCACCCACTGGGAACAGCTTTATAAGCTCTCTCTCTGTCATCTACAGGCCTTCCAACTGCTAAAAACATGAACTCCTTTGTTATAAGAAGCCCCTTTTTTCTGACGCTTTTTTTCCTTTTGTTCACACTCTGTGTTGAAGCACAGCCTCTAAATTAAATCTATTAGAAAGACCAAAGTGTTACGCTGCTCTTGTCTGCTCATTTGGCAGCCTTTCCAGAGAGAAAGCATGGCTTTCCTGCAGTTTTCAGAGCGGAGTGGCTTTCTGCATCTTCTGCCTCATTTGCAACAGCATCGTATCCCAGGCAATCTCTCAGCACTTCTGTAAGGGCATTTGCATGACTTTCAAAGACATTTGTCAAGTGCTTATTTTTTTGGTTGATCTGGACAAGGTGTGACACGGGCATTTTTTCAAGGAGCTTTCTCAGTTATTTTCTACAGCAAAACTGTATGGGATGTGAGCTGGAACATTAATGGCGTGGAACATCTCTGCCTATCAAGAAGCTTCTGCTTTCCTCTGACTGTTTCCTGTTTCTATAGAAAATAGTTCATTCACTGTCTTTTATACTTTACTTGTCTTTTCCACTTCATGTTCAACTGCTTACAGCTTCAGATTATGCAAAACACTCCGAAGATGTTTGTTTCAGCGATAATTTTACTTGAAATCCAGAACCTTACAAGCTGTGCAGTACGTTTTGCCACCACTTGTATGAAAGATATTTTGGATTCTTTACTTCTCTGCATAACATTTATAGTTCCCACTTCCCAGCTACAAAATCTTGCTACATTTTCATTGTAATTATCATTTATTTACTGCCTTGCTCAGCTGTTCTTTGTGAATTCTTCAGCTACCTGCTTCTGCTACAGACTTGCAGCACTGAGAAGTTAATCTTTGTGGGCATTTGGCAAGTATAAATCTGAGCGATTTGATTTTCACAGTGGCACAGTATGATATCCATGCTTGTACAAAGAGAGCAGCCACCCATTCACAGTTTGCACTGTGTTTATCGAGATTTGCAGCTCCATGGTCATCACAGCTGCATGATGAAGTTGCAGTGTTGTGGTCTCACAGAGTGTGCACCCCAGATTGTGCAGATCAAGAGGTATATAGATGGGGGAACAGGGAGGGAAAAATAACTCTGTATATATAGAGATGAAGATAATAAACATTCCAGCTGTGAAGTCCCTTTAAAACCCCCAGTTATGGTGAGCATGGTGTGCCTCGGTCTGCATTCAGCTTTGGATACAGAGAACCCTGGATACAAAGGCACATTTTTCCACCAGTTGTGATTTTTGCTACGCAATTCTCTTTGTGTCTGTTGAAGCAGTAAGGAGACTGCAGATTTGCAGCTCACAGGAATGCCAGCAATGTGCTCTGCTTTCAGAGACAGGATGAAAATTTCCAGCTGCCATCCAAATCAGACATTTCTGGGATAACTGACAGTACCAAGCGCTTGTCACCTGAAATTTTTCAGTTCTCGTTTCAAAACAGGAGAGCAAATTTCTTCGCACTTTGGGTTACACAGTGTTGCATCGTGGATGCCAAATTCTTTCATCCTTTTCCTGCATTGTCACTTCCAAACTCACCATGTCTCAGCAACTGTGCTGCAGGTGGGAGGCCTGGATGCCATGTGTGGCTTCAGTGGTTGGGGAAAGGCGTGTCAGTGGTTAGGGCTGGGTCAGCTACTAGACAAATGACAGATGCTCTCTATTACCCTCTCTCCCTTCCCAAAGGGGAAAAGAAAAGGAATAAGGGAGAGAGATTTATGGATTAGAAAAAAAACCCCAAACACTAAACTAGCTTTCTTTAAACTAATATCAATGAAATGAAATACATGCAAATATATATAAAACCAATATTGAACAGACACACACACATACACACACACACGTCCCTGATGGCAATTATGTCACTGTCACCACTGATGCTGTGGAGCAGCCACTGGAGAAGTCCCAGACTGGACTCAGCAACAGGTGGGAAACAGATTCAAGAGCTGGATTCAGCAACACATAGATTGGGATCTGAGACAGAACGGACATAGTCCTTGGATGCTGGCAGTTGAAGAAGAGGCTTTACTCTCGTAATCCCTCAGCTTTGTACCGAATATGATGTACATGGGATGGGATCCCTCATTTGGGGTCACCTGTCCTGGATGCTCCTCTCCTCAGGTGCCACCTCTTACTTACTGCACCCCCAACGTGGTGCACAAGATTGAGCAGTGATGTTGGTCTGCACAGGAGCAAGTACAAGCAAGAGCCTTTCTGTACACCCCAATCCTTGGTAGTAACTCTAGATATGGAGCGTTACCTCTGCTAAAAGCTGAGATTGAAAATCAGCCCTTAACTTCAGAAAGTACAGAAGAGACTGAGCTGAAAAATGAAATCACTGAACAGAATCGATTCTGTTATAGTTCAAACCAGTACAGGGTGTTTGCAGTGATGTGGATGAGAGCATCAGGGAAGGCCATGTTAGGTACGACACGATGTTAGAGCTCATGTTCTGTGGGCAACCTTGAGACATGTTTCAGTTCAGAAGATCTTCCGTAAGTATGAAGCATCCCTCAGTCATACTTCCCTGCGGCCTTGCAAATGGGCTGTGTTCATTCCTATTCCTGTGATAATGTGGTGACAGCAGAGCTAGAAAAAGGAGAATGGACAAAGTCTGATACTGGTGAGTTTCTGGCAGTGATTCCCACCCTCCAGCTATGACCCTGCTGGTGGAGCAAAATGTTGAGCAGTCAGTATGTTAGAAAAATGGTTCAGAGGCATGTAGGATTGTTCTGCTGAAGATCTTCCTTGATTTTTTCCAGGCTCTTTCATCCATGGAGGAATTCAGAAACCTGGATCGGGATATTGAGGGGTCTGCAAAACGGTGGAAGAAATTTGTTGAATCTGAGTGTCCCGAAAAAGAAAAATTCCCTCAGGAATGGAAGAACAAGTCAGCTCTGCAACGCCTGTGCATAATGAGAGCTCTCCGACCTGACCGCATGACCTATGCTGTCAGGTAGGAGGGACCTACCTCTGCAATGCTCTAGCTCAGCCGGCAACACTGGATTTGTGTTTTCTAGGGAATAGCAGTAATTTGGGAATATTTGTATTTATTTATTATAGAATGTGAGTTCTACAAATGGTTTTCTATAAAGGAACCTGCTGAATGAGTCATCTCTGAACTCTGTAAGACAGTCACCACATTTCATTTACCTGGAATTTCTTGCTTAGGGAGACCTAACCCCAGTATCACCCGTAGAGGTGGAGCAGTGTAAGCGCTCAACTGGATGAGGAGCAGACATGCCCAGTCAGAAATGAGCATCCCCATATGGGGGTTATACAGCTGCTAGAGTCTTCTAATGGTCAATACAACTGCTAGAGTTCCTTCCGGTTCGTTTTAGTTACTAGATCCTTTATGGCTGTTCCTTAGGCACAAGAATAAAGTGTAGAAGTAATGGAAAGTCTTACATAGGCTTTCTTTTTTCTTTTTCTTCCTTTTTTTTTTTTTTTTCTTTTTCCCTATGTGCAAAATTTATGTGATCCTAGTCCTGAAAGTTGTAGCTTTAAATTATGTAGTGAAGGTAACTAGGCGAGTCTAAACTTCATGAAGGTATGCAAAAGCAATGCGCTTGTTCCAGGAGAAACTAAAGGTCTTTCACTCTATTTGGACTGGTTTTTACCTTCCCTGTCCTAGTTTCAACACCTTTCATGTTTCTTTTTTATGAAAAGGTGAGGGAATCCAAGTTCAAAAGCTTGGCTGGATATTTTTAGGGTCTGGGCATGTCAAGCTTTTCCATTTGCACAAGAGTGTTTACGTTCTTTTTTGCTTTGTTTCTTATCTAGAAGTAGGTTAGAACATAAACATGTGCAAACATTAACAGTTCACAGCACCTTCCCCGAGACTTTGTTTGCAGGCGTCTGTGATTAAAATTTCCTCTTGAAATACAGGATAGCCAGAGAGCCCAAAAGGCCTCAGAAGAGGGTTTTTTTTAAGGAAATCTCATACCCCAAAAGCAAATGTGAAACTATTAGTGGAAAATTAAAGGCAGTTAAAATGTGTTTGACTTCCTGCATCTTCCTCGATAGTATCATACTCCTCAAACCTTTCTTCAGCTAGCAGTCTGGCTAAAAACAAACACTGTTTCCTTAGTGAAGAAATTTGCTGTTCCTAAGAGATCCACCTCGCTGGAAAAACCATGAATTTGTTCATCTGTCCTTCTCGTGTCAGATAGTGGAGTCTGGTACTCTGATGTAGAAAGGAAAAGTGGTGGCTAGGGCTCTATTAGATGCACTAGAATATCCTTATCTCAATTCCAGCTGCTGTTTAGAAAGAACCAAGACCTTTTAAGTCCCATGATATCATGTGTGCCAGCTCCATGAAGATGATCTAGGAAGCTCTTTGGTATCTAGAATGATCCATCCCTGCACAGATATCTTGCATTTCCCTGTCTTGGAAGTGAGATTTTTCAGTCACTCTTCATGGCAGATCCCTGGGGGTATTTGCACAGGCTGTTTTATTCCCTGAGCCATCAGGAGACACCACTCTTAACTGAACTCACTTCTCAGAGCTTAGGTGGGGGCAGTGCTCTATTGTCCATCATCAAGGACTGCAATTTTATCAAGAGGGATTTTGAAGAACATCAGCAAGGAGCTTCTTGCAACACACTATGCTCCCATGCTTCCACATCCTTGAGGAGGTCAGATCAGTCCAGCAGCTTAGTAGCAGCAAGATATAACTTGATCACAGTGAAAGTCCTTCCGAAAGCCCTGGTACTTCTGCCTTGAGGAATAGACCTTTGAAACCATGCACAAAGACTAAGGACTCTGGTAACTGGCACCTCCAGCCACAGTTATGACACTTACAGGGACTCTTCAGGTAAATGATCTTGGGAAGCTGTAGCTTCCTATAATCTAGAATAACTGTAAGCCTCTTCACATTTGTCTTATATGGTATTTTTGCTTTTTGTTCTGTCACCATTTCTCAAGTCCTCCTGCTTATACTGTGAACCACTCCTATGAATGTCTTGTTTGAAAGACACCAAGTGTACATACTCTTCCAGTCCTGTCTCTGAGGGCGGGCCTTCCTTTTCTGCATATATGGTCCATTTCAAAGTCCCTAAGTCACGTGAGTTATGTTTCTGAATCTCCAAGGCATCATTTCACAGAGCTGAGACTTGATGTAAAACAAGAACATCGTGACTTCGTATCTGATTGATAGACTTTCTAAATTTTGTGGACTGAAGCTTCTCAGCAGCTCTCTAGCAAATCTTGATCCAACAGAAAAATCTACCTGAGAGAAAAACCAAACAAAGTGGAAGCTTTTTCTTTTGCAATCCCTTAGGCATTGCTACACTAGCTGCCTTTCACTAGTCCTTTTAGGACCTCTCTTAGAAAGAACTTGACTGCCTTATTCTGGTATCACCTACCAGGTGAAAACTGGCTGCTGTTTTCTTCCCTGTGGTACTGAGGTTTTGAAAAGGCCCGAGTCATGTATCTATATAGAGTCATTGTTAGAAGAGTCATTCCTGGAACCTCATTCCTGGAATTTGATTACAACATTCCTACCTTTCAGTCAATGTTCATTGTATCCTCTTTTCCTAAAGCAGTAGTTTTTGACACTCACCCTGGGGAAATTCAGCCTGGACTATTGTCCCACTCTGGCAGCTGCTGTGGAACTGAATTTTTTGCTGTTCACTCAGTTGTATTTTTCCTTGTGACTCTTCGGCAGAGGCTAAGCTACACGCACGAGGTATTCTTAGCGCTCTTCCCTTTTATCTTTCCAGAACAAAGTAATTTTGTAAATCATCTGGACTTTTTGTTACTTTTAGTGATAAATCCAAAGGAATGCCGGTTCCTCTCAAAGGCTCTGTGGATTACAAAGGACAAGGCAATTTTCTATACACTAACTGATTTCTTCTCTTCTGAGTTACCTGTGTCAGAATCAAGCCGGTAATTGTATTGAACCTCTGAAGACAGCACTGGGCTGATAGGTCCCACTGTTTTCCCTTCTCGCTTCCTTTTGTTTGTCAGATATCGCTGTGTCATTTTACCCCTGTAGAGTGTGCCAAACTTTGCTACTGAGAACTCCAGAAGCCCAGCCTGAAGGTCCTCTCTAAAATTATTTCATGCCTATTTTTTTTCATTTACTTTCTAATTTGTTTGTATCAGCAAAATCAAAACTAAGTAATTGATTATTTGCAGGGGAATCTGCCTTCTCTGAACTATAGCAGACTGACAAAAGTTTTCTCTCTCTGGCAGAAATTTTGTAGAAGAAAAACTTGGCAGTAAATATGTAGTGGGGAGACCCCTGGATTTTGCAACAACCTTTGAGGAATCAGGACCTGCGACCCCAATGTTTTTTATCCTGTCCCCAGGAGTTGACCCACTGAAGGATGTGGAGAAACAAGGTAAATAAATCATGTCTCTAGGCATTGCATTTTATCTTCTGCATAATTATCTTGGCATGATGTTCTGGTTTGTTTTTTTTTTCTTCATCTCTTTGTAGATAATGGAGTAATCTGTTAAAAATAGATTATTGTTAAGAGGATGTGATTGCTTTTCTGGTTATTTTTTCTTTTTTTCTTAAAGCTTTTTGGATTTCCATCTAAAGTTTAAATTAAATTTGTCTCTTTTCTGCATTGCCTGGATTCCCAGTGTGGTTCACACTGCAACGATTTCTGAGTTGGTCTTGTACACAACCTGTAATTTAAGTCAGCACTATCTAATATGCTGTCAGATAGCTTTCTTTTTGCCAAAAAAGGTTGGCCCAGAGGATGCTTGAGATTCCTTCCAACCTGGAAGGATTCTATGATAGCTAAAAATAAGCAACAGCTCCCTATAACAGTCTGCTGGTTAGTGGCAGGGTTTCCACTTTTTAATCTCATCCTTCCTGAGTTGTTTTGGGTGAGGATGGTCAGATGGAGCATTGTTGGCTATCTTGAGAACCGAAAGGGCTTCTCTAAGGTGCTTTAATTGATTTCCATTGTGCACTGGCTGCTGTAATCAGGGCCTGTCCTCTAAAGCTGGCAATGTGCAGAATGTGCTCTGAGTCTCAGCTCCACTGTAGAAGAATGGCAATTTTCATCCTGAACGTAGCAGTTAAAGTTGGTCTGGAAATGGGGTCACTTCTAACTGTTGAGCAGAGGTAACTGTGGTCACTTCTTTCGTGGCTGTTTGTTAGAATTGAGCGTTTCCACCCCTCTAGAGCAGAGGGGTCAGATCCCTTTTGGTCCTGCCTTATGGCTGCTCCAAATTGCCATTCTGCTCATCAGGTGTCTTTTCTCCTTCTCCAGCAAGGCACTCCACATAGCTCTGAGATCATGACTTGTGGTCAAGCCCCAGTGCTCCTAGAAGTGTGGAGTACAGTATATTTAAAAATATATGAATTGCATATTAGACTACCGTAGTAGAGCTGATGGCTGTTTTTCAGCAGGCAAGTCTCCAGACTAAACATCAGCAAGGCCAGCAGCCCCAGCACAGAAACCACTAACATCAAACTAAACCATCATCCACATAAGCGAGGGAAAAATGCTGACATGTGAATTTCATTTCCTCTCCATGATGCCCTTCCTGAGTCATCCCAAAATAAAGTTTGAATCAGTCTTTGCGCACATTCCCACAAGCAGTTTGCAGAGATGTTACAGCCCAGTGCAGCCTTGAGCCACAAGCCAGGTCACAGTTCTCAAACCTGGGAAGCTTCTAGGCTTCATATTGTGTTTTGTGCTCTTTCTGCCCTGACACCAGGTTTCATCATTGTGAGTTGAAGTGCACCCCCTGAGGAAGGTCTTGTCATGTGCTTGGCTTCCCTTTGGAGCCGTGTCATTGAACTTGTCCTTCACTGTGTTATTTTCTTGTATGGGAAATGAAGCACTAAAATCCAACCATGAGTGGTTTAACAGGGATTACAAAGATGAGTGTAGCTGAGCACCTGGGGTTAGTCAGCCAGAAAAGTTACAGCAAGTAAAAGTGAAAAAAACCTAATGAAATAAAACCATTGCTTGCGTGCAGCTGCACTGGCCTTAGAGCCTGCTTCACTGGGCTTTGAATTGGATTCATTATTCAATACTTCCTCTGCCCTTCATTAGATTTTATTAAAGTGCAAGTCTGGATGGCTAATTCTTGTGATGGAAGATAGCTCCTTCCAGATGCTGCCCACTCACGGGACCTTTCCTTGGCAACATGGGGAGGATCCTGTAGCAAACACTGCTGCGTTCAGAAAGCTTCCCCACCTGCCTGGGGCAGCCTGACTGCACCATCCCATCTCCTCTTCAAGCCATCAAGGAAGGAGGAAAGTTGTCATTGACTTTGGTGAGGCAGTCAGTTCAGACTCATTGTGTATCCCTCTGCAGTTCTGTCCTATCTGTGAAGTGGGAATACTGACTGATACTAATTTTATTATTAATCACCTGGTTTGGGATTCCTGCTGTACCTTGTCATTTATCCTGCCTTCTGTAAATTTACCCCATCCCTTTGTGAGAGGGTGCGTCTTGAAGGCAGAAGATGAGATTAGCAGCTCTCAAAATTGGCAGCCACCCGAAATGGTGAGAAAGGAAATTGGAAACTCTCAAATATGGGGAGAGCTGTATCCCAGGGGGTTGCTGTAGTAAGGCTAAGCAGAGAGCTCAAGCAACTGAAAGAATTTGGATATTTGTTTTATTTATGGCCCTCTGTTCCCAATCTTGCACCAAGAACTGAATCCTAAGTCTTGCAAGACAGATCTTTTCCTTGTTTTACTATAAAACTTCCTGCTTTTAGCAGAAATCAGGAATGAAGAGTGCATCATCTAAACGATGGCAAGTCTGTGTGCAGAGATAGGTGTAGGTGATCCCAAGGGATAAGCAGGTGGGGACATGTGTGCTGACTCCCCAGCTGAGCTGAATGCAGCCTCCTGTGCTGAGTGGAGCCATTGTGGGTGCTTGCAGGGCTGCTTCCCTCAGGCAGCAGAAATTGGTGCTTGTCTTCTGAGGAGCACACAGCAGAGGTAGCTTGCTCCAGGCGGATGATTCTTCTGTGAGATGAGGAGCAAGCGATGTCCTCCATGTTTGGATGACAGACATTCAGAAAACTAAACAGGAGATCTTTAGCCATGCTCACTTAAAGGATCTGAGGCACTGGCATACTATAGAGAAATCAGTGAAATACAAAAGAGTTCCGCAGACTACTGAAGAAACACTAAATAACTGCCATCCTTCCTCCAGAGCAGGACAGTAAATGACATGGGTTTTCTTGTTCCCATCCTTCACTGTGCAGAGGGGGATGTAGAAGGATCTGTAGGAGGCGATCTACAGTGGAGCAGCCCTTCCCATGGGCTCTGCTGCAGTCACCGACCCACACGCGTTGTAGTGGGCCCAGAGGCAACTCCACGTCTGCCAAAGGCCACGATGATCCATGAGAAGTTTGGAGGGCTGGCTGATCTCTAGATCCAAGAAATCTGGAAGGCCTTGGCTGAGGCTGCAGGAAGCTCACACAGATTTCATTTCAACTGCCTTCTCAAAACCAAACGTGTTCCTAATGTTATTGCTGGTTCTAGCATGCTGCGCAGGAAGCATTTCCCCACCGACAATGTCTTATTCAAAGACTATTTAATCAGCAGGAAAAGATTTTAATTTCCTACCACTGTAAAATATGCTTTTACACAAGGTTACAAGGGAATAATGTTCTTTAAACAAGAGGAACTTTGTAATAATGTACGTTTGTGCTGATGCCACTCTGTAATTAAAAGTAGCTTGGAAGGAGCCACTGCTGTTTCCAGTGCTTTGACGGAGAGCACATGAGAGACAAGTTAACTATTACAAGAAGTGCGATAGCTCTTCTATGGGGGTTTTTGTAAGACTGAACCCAGCCTGGCTGCTGCTGTGTGAGTTCAGCTGTGCTGCGTGCTGCTCCAGGTAAAAGTGCTGAGCATTACTTTTCTTTATTTTTTTTCTTTTAGGGAAGAAACTTGGTTATACATTTAACAACAGGAATTTCCACAATGTTTCGCTTGGACAAGGTCAAGAGGTAGTTGCTGAACAAGCTCTAGATCTGGCTGCGAAAGAGGGTCACTGGGTCATCCTTCAGGTACAGTGTCTTTGGAAACAGTCCTGCTGTTCTCTCAGGTTACCTGATGCTGAGCACATCAGCGGGGATGGTCCATCGTTCTAGTCTGGTGGGAGATGGGACAAGGTGTCATCTGTGTGTCCAAAGCAGCCACCTTGTAACTGTTTCTTGCTACCGTTGGATTTTATCGGGCATTGTTGGTTTGATTTTCTTGGTCTTGGAGCCTTCTGTAGGATGTGTAGTTGTAGGGAGTCCTCTGAGGGAAGGTTGTGCTACATTTCCCTCTGCTTCTATTTGCTTCATGAATAAATAAATAGCTTCATTCTTGAGCTGTTAGGTTAGTTCTCTTACTACTGCTCAAAACTTACCATGTATTTAAATGAGCAATGAGAACATGACCACTGATGTAGGGAAGACAGATGCTGTCAGCTGCGGTGCTGATTCCCTTATGCATCCCAAAACAGGTAAACGTTTGAAGCTCTTATCACAACTTGACGAAATGTTTCAGTGCCTTTTAGGGTGCGAAGTGAGCTCTGTTTTTGTCAAGAGCTCTCTGGAGCCACTTACTCAGTGAGTGTTTGGGTTTGCTAATGTGCGGAGTCAGTGATGCCAGCTCTCATTAAATATCTGGGGAACCTCACTGTTTTCCTTGATGTGGATTTTATAATTGTTTATTATCAGTGAATTGTTTGGATAAAAATAGATTAAGACAAAGCTTTGAGTCCTTCTCTGAGCCCTACAGGCCTGATTTGGGATTTAAATTAAACACCATTAATATTTTGATCTTTTTTTTTTTCTTTTTTTTTTTTTTTGCGAGCTCCCTCTAAGGTAGACAATGTTGAGGTTTTCAAGAGCTTTTAATACAGATGGCTGCAATACTGCATCTGCCTTTGATATGGTGAAGAATTCTGCAGCTTTTTGAGACATATTCCATTCAGTAATGCAAAGTGAATGGTTCTTTTCTCCAGTGATGATTAGATCCTGTAAAAAATTCGTTAGCAATGTTGGCTTCCATGTCTGTTGCTTCAGTGCTAGCCGATGAGTACTGTGGGCATGAGATATTTTTATTTCATCCATTCACATCTTCTCTAGTGTCAGAGCAATCAGTAAGAGGTCTCAGAAGACACTGAAAGTTAAATCAAAATTGCTGCAGAAATTAGATTTGTGTGAAAGAATGATTTTGATGGTTGGGCTGACTGGTTTTCCAGCAACATCTGCCAAGTGTGACTATCTCTGGTGGCACAGAGGAGAGAGGAGCTTGTTTCAGCTGCCCACTAACAGGTTTTGAAGCAAACTGCATGAGACAAACTCAGCAGTCACAGCAGTGGCCATTAGGACAAGCTTCCTGGTGCCTGTGATCTCCTCAGGGTTGGTTAGTCATCTGGGATTTTCTCTGCCGTAGTCACAAAACTGATAAAACTTTGTACGTGTAGATAATCTAGTTCTGGGTTGTGTCTGGATTGGAATAAAGCAATATAGGCAAAACTGACTCAACACAGAAATCAGAGCTCTTTCTTCCTTTGATTTTATGGTCATAGACCTTTGGAGCAATCCAGGCAGTAAGAGCTCCACTAGGAGCTGAAGTTGTGCCTTGGTGGCACTTCGCTCTCAGGACAGACTAGGAGACATCTAGCAGGTATTTAAGGCAGTCTGTACCATTTCTCTCCAGTTTCTGTATTTGATGTCTCAATTAGTCATGTGGAGTGACAACAAAGCAAATTGTCACCCAGACTGGCCAAGTTGCTCAACTCCAAAACCTGTCTCTATACTTCACTTTGTATTCCTATCTCCTTCCAAGGGCTGGAGCTTCATGTAAAATGAGAAAGGAAAGCCATTTGAGGGGCTAGACGTGTGTCCCCTACACTGACAGACAAAACCACCTAGTAAAAGCAAATTCTTTTATTTTCAGTGGACACCCACCTAAAATTAAATTACCATCTGGATAAACTACTGTTTATAAGATTGAACAAACCATTTTCACAAGGCCGAAATTCTGACTTTTGCAGATACTGTTACAGTCAGGACCCGTACTCATCACAGCAGGACTCAGTAAGTAAGAGTCCCACCAAGAATCGTCCTGTCATTTCAGTCACAGGTGGCTCACAGCAAATATTTGCAATATGATAGTTTATTTGGCAAGATCTTTTCTGCAAGGCTTTTCAGGACAAATTCTATTTAAATGGCTTCAAGAGTGTTTATAGATCCATTGCACAGGATCTGGAAGGACACAAACAAATCAATTTATGTTAGCATCCCAGGATTTATGGATCATGGCATTAATAATGCAATCCTTCCAAGGAAAGACTGAGACACTTGGGAATCTGGAGAAGAGAAGGCTGAGAGGGGATCTGATCAATGCTGATTGGTGGCTGATGGGCAGGGATCAAGAGGATGGGGCGAGACTCTTTTCAGGGATGCCCAACGACAGGACAAGGGACAACAGGCATAAACTGGAACCCAAGAGGTTCCATCTGAACAGGAGGAGAAACTTCTTTGCTGTGAAGGTGCCAGATCCTGGCCCAGGCTGCCCAGAGAGGTTATGGAGTCTCCTCTTGAGAGATTCCAATCCAACCTGGGCAATGTGATCCTGGGCCCTCTGCTCATGGTGACCCTCCTGGAGCCAGGGGGCTTGGACAGGATGATCTTATAGTGCTCCACATGGGCCATATCTCTTTGCTGGTCCCCAGCAGGCAGTAAGTAGCCTGCAAAGATTTGGTCTCTGGTTAAGTCCCACCTGAGCAGTTGTTAAGAATGGTTCAAATGATCTTCATTTCCATGATAAAGAAGTTGGAACAAAGAGAAGAGCCAGACATTTCTTTTCACAAAAAATACAAATGGAAAAAAATACGCCTATTAGTACCTAAGATTAGAAGAAAAAATGTAATAGTTTTTTGTATACTCATGGATCAGGGTGGGAGAAATACAGGTTCTGTCAAGTCTCAAGCTGTGGAATACTCTGTGGGTCATTAAATCAGAAAACAGATTTCCTTTTCAAGAGTTTTCAAATGCTAAGTATTCCTTTTGCCCCAAGCAAACAAACCTTCTTCATTTTCAAGAGATGAGCTGGAGTTGTTCGAGTATTTGGCTGAAGGAAAGAGCTCATTTCACAAACACTTGTGGTGTCTCATGCAGAAGGGTAGAACCAGCTCTGGCAGAGAATGAAAATCACATCCCGTTGTGCAGGTTCACACAGGCACTTTTCTGAGGGATGGACAGGCAGAGCACAGCAGTGGCCTTCTCACAAGGAGTTTCTCTAGTTTCAGTGAAGAAACCTGGAGGTTGTGGGCGTCACACAAAAGGCACATTCAAGGAGAAGAAGATTTGTCATCTGGGCTGAACATTTATTTAAAGCCCTTTCTCTCTCTTGGGTTCCTCAGAAATTGGCGAGAGGTGTCCAGCAGCAGCAGCAGTGTGACCCTTTGATCTGTGCAAATCCCAACTAAATCATGCTGGTTTGTGATGCTAGCATCTCAGCGCTGCAGCGGTGCCTCTTGGGGTTCTCCAGGGTGGACAGCTGTCACCTCTTGGGCCTTCTGTGTTGTCCACCTCCCCACCTGTCTCTTTGGGGCTGGACTGAAGGAGAAGTTGTCCAAACTGGGATATTATCCTAGGACAGGATGGCAGGGAAACACAGAGTTGTAGCTTTATATTGCACACACATAAAGTTTCATGCAGACACCAGAAACCACCTTCCTCTCCACACCCTTCTGTTCATTAGAAGGGGCAGCATTCAGTTTGCAAGTGGAGACAGAGCTAATTGCCAGTTTGTTGCTCATGACAAGTTCTGTAGCCGTGGAGGGAGGAAGGAGTGAGGTTCCACAGCTAGACGACGGTCTGAGGATGCAGCAGGGCTCTGCCCTCTGCAGCTTTCATTGGATAGAAGCTTCCTATGGTGAATATCTTTCCACCTTGTGTATAAAAAAACCTTATATAGTTGCAGAGTCTCTCGTCTCTCATTGTGCAGCTGCGTTGGAAGATGAATCCTGCTGCCAGCAGGCCCAGCAGACAGGGCTGTGCCATTCCAGTAACAGCATCCAGAGTTCCTCATTGTGATTCCCTGGTCTATTCCTGGAATATTTTGGCTGTAAGAGTCTCGGTGCCAGCAATCTTCCAAGATTGAAAGACATGCTGTCCTTGAGGGCTGGCTGTTTGAAACACCCACACAAATGGGCTTTTCTTGAAAACAAGCTTTAATAAAAATAGAAGGAAAATCAGATCAAAGAACATGATGTGCTCAACTCAGAGGGCCAGATAGTCTGTATCCCAGAATATTAAAACTCTGGTAGAAGAAACTGCAAGTCCATTGCAAGATTTTGTAATGAATCTGTCAAATCAGAGGGTGCCATCTGACTAGCAATTAACAGATTCTTTAGCATCTGTATTTAAAACAGTGGGAAATTATTGGAGCAAATGAATTAGCCTAAACTCAACAATATGCAAAGTGTCAGAACAAACTTTGAAGGCCACAAAAAGTAAAGAATTATAAGTAAACGTATCAAATGTGATAAGAAATTGCTAAAGATGGATCAGACCTATTTAATACTTCACAGTGTGAAGGTAACTGAAGTTTTAGAGGAAATAAGTTGATTTTAGAGGAAATACATTGATATGGACTATAGTAGAGCTGCAGAGATGATGCCATACAGGAATGTATTAGGGAAGCTGCCGAAGTTGAATGCCGAAGTTGAATGTTGCTCAGGACTAACCTGAGGAACAGTCATGGTGCTAGACTTACTTTAGACATGACCTTGGCTTAAAAGAATGAATATTTGTTAATGGCTTTTCACTGACATGCTATTAAGGAAGGTGTCATTGACAGAGAAGATAAAAATGTGATACAGGAAGATTGAAGCAGCCTGTAAGTCTGGAGTTGTTGAAGTGGGATGGAATTTAATAGAACAGTGCTCAGGACTAATAACAAAGAGAAAAAGGGCTGCTTCGAGTAGGAGGCATTTCTGTAGTGAAAAAAGCGTATGAACTGGAAATGGAAAGTTCTTTGGCTGTTTGTGCAGTGAGAGTCCACCACAACCTCCCCAGAGGCATGGTGGCAAACCCCATAATGTTCTTAAGAGGATGTTTAAAAAATTTATGAGTTGGGTCTTGGCATGCCTTATTTCCTGTCTTTCTTGCTGTCCTGACTTTGTAGGCACTTCATATCATAGTATCTGCTGCTTTAACTGAGTGAAAATAGGTAACACTAGTGTGGGAACTTATGGCAGCTCATACAAGCATTAGGCAAGGCGAGAACAGAATAAACCTGATTTATATGATGTGCCTGTTGTAAACTGGGTTCCTATGAACAGCTGTGGGCACAGAATGATTAATCCTGCCTCTAGTCCCGGGTAGGAAGAGTCTCTGCTGAAGGATCTTCTGTTCTTCTCTCTGGGTACACTACAAGAAGAGATAACCAAGTCAGTCTATAGGGTATCCTTGTGGGTCCAGTGCATCTGACATGCTGGACCCAGTGCTAGGGATTCTTCAGTCTCAAGAAGAAATGCCTTTGGGATTTTATCAATCAACTTTTAATGGTAGGGAACAATGACTAGACTCTTCTCAGCTGTGTCTAGTAGCAGGACAGTGGGCAAGGGGGACAACTTGAAATACAGAAAATTCCATTTAAACATAAATACAATTGTTTTCACTGTGTGGATGGTAAGACACTGGAAGAAGTTGCCAGGAGAGTTGGTGGAGTCTCCATCCTTGGAGATATCCAAAACCCAGCTGACCACAGTCCCAATTTAACTGTAGCCTTCATCCATTAGACAAAATGCCACTTCCCTCTCTTTGCAATGAAATTAACTTAATTCTTGAGCGTCTTTCTGTTTTCATAGATTGTTGCTTCACTGAGTCAGGTTCATGTCTAAATTGAATAACAGTGAGCTCCTAGAGCAAAACTCTGTGAGATTCAGACATTGACAGAGCCCTTCTTATTGCATCATAAATACAACGGAGCCTTTTTCTGTGCACTTCTCAACCAGTTTTGGCTACAAGTGAAAGAGGTGTATTGTCCTGTGTGAGATAGATTGTCCATTAAAGGCATGCATAAACATTTGGCACTAAGCCCTGCTTCATTAAAGAAGAGGCTGATTTTCCTTCTAGCCACAGTATCTTTTCATTCCTAGGTATAAATAAAAGGAGAAATACTCACTCTACCTCCAGTTCTCATTCGTGATTTTTGGATAAATACTCAGATGGAGAAAGGTATTGGATTTCCAACTGCTGTTTTCCTTCCTGCCTTGTGTCACAACAGCCATTCCCAAGTTTTTTCCAATTGCAAATCCACTTACAGACCAGCAAGTAATCCAAATATTGATCTGGTATGGAATTAAGTTTCTGTTGGTCTTCCAATACCTTTGTAACTACTTCAGTCGCAGTTTTGTTGTACAATTGCTCTGGAAACCTCTGTCTCAGGACATATGTTGAGTTAAAATACAAATGTAATAGAGTCCTCCTAAAAATAAAGGTTATTTTCCCCCATTTCTTGAGATTAATCAAACAATTGTCCTTCTCTCTTCATTTTACCTGCTCATCACTACCTATCTTTACATCTTTATATCTTGTGAAGTGAAATTTGGTAAGATCCAAGACTCTCTTTAAAACTTTGGGAAGTTCAGGTGAATCCAGATTCTCTGTAGTTCATTCTCATTTTCTCTCTGGCCTGGCAAATCCCACCAGTTTCCCATACTAGTAATGGCTTGCATTTGGGCTGAGGTGCAGATCACAATGCTGGACTGTGGCATTCAAGCAAAGAATGAAGCGTTGGACTGATTGCAGAAGAGGTGAGAACAAACTCAAATGCCTTCCTAAGCCTAAAATTGTGTAGGATTCTATATAAATACAAGCGGATTCATGTGATGCCTGTATTTCTGTTGTCATATTTGATCTAAAGCAAGAAGAAGCCCAAGAGAGACCCAAGCTCGTACCTGCCATTGCAGAAATGGCTTCAACGCACCCCTTCAGAAGAGGCCATCATGCCTTCCCTGAATGCCCTCTCCTGTCTGACCAGGGACTGGTCAGCCAACCAATTGACCTTCTGTTTCTTCTGGGTCCTACCACCCTCATTGTGCTCTATTCACTCATTCAGTCCCTCCTTGTACTCTTCTTTATACCTGTGCTTTTCCTTCTTTTCTGCCACAATTCTGAGGCAATGTCCGAACTTGTCAGTTGAACGGTGCCGGGAGGTGTTTGTGGGGCTGTACCTCAACTGTCTGTCCCGTCTCATTGTCAGCACTGATTCTGCTCCTGGTGTTGGATTGGGAGGTCTGGCTCTCTCCTTGACAGTTCAGGAGTGATGATAGGCCAAGGATCATTTCAAGTAGACATCTCATATGTCACCCATCATATTTCGGAGTGTAAAACAGGTCAATAATGTAGAAAGGAGCAACTGTGAACAAAATAGCCCAGGAATTGCCCTGGTCACCTCTCATTTACTGTCATACGTATTAAGACATTTCTCCGCTAAAAGAATATGCAAAATACATTGTACTTCATACTAAAAATTGTCATAAAACAAACAAGTGCTTGCTGATAACCTGAAAGTGCTGAGAAGATTTCAGACCAGCCCTTTTTGGATTTTTCTTCTGTTCTGTTTCTCCAGTTTCATGTGTATTCTGTGTACCTTGACCTGTGAAAGGGTCGTAGAACAGCCTACTTTTGCTCAGCTTCTAGCAGAAGAGGACCAGGTACTCATTTGGAAGAGGGATTGCAGCAATGTGGCTATATACAAATCCTGAGAACGGTGCAGTTTCTACAGCACAGCTTTAGTATGAGGCAAGTGACAGCCCAGTCAAGATTCTGAGGGCTAGTAGAGGTGTAAAGCACACTCTGATGCGTGTGCTGACTTGACTCAGCGTTGCTGGTGCCTGTATAGCTAGACCAGCGCTGCTTGTGTATCTGTATTGGTGAAATCCCGTTGCAAGTTGTGGAGGAGACACATCCACAAGCAGAGGGTAGGAACAGATGGATAGTTTTTAGTGCTGCAAAGGGCAAAGAGATGCCATCATACCCTTAATTGCTTAGTCACTGGGGTGGTAAGCAGAGTAGTGAAACTATGTGTAGATCAGAGAGATGAAGAGGAACAGACTGCCCAGGGAGATTATGGAGTCCCCTTCTCCAGAGACATTAAAAACCCGCCTGGCTGCAGTCCTGAGTAATGTGCTCTAGGATATCCTTCTTTAGCAGGGAAGTTGGCCTAGATGATCTCTAGAGGTCCCTTCCAACTCTGACAATTCTGTGATTCTGCGATAGTTTGGCCCAGCCCAAGTGAGATGATGGGGAACTTCATAAGGCTCAGCAACGGAAGAGAAACAGTGTCTTCAAAGGCAAGGCTGAAGGATAGAAAATCAATTGCACTTGCTTTTATGTGCTGAACTCCTTCCCTTGGTTGTGTGTGGAGAGGCTCACTGGGGCTTAAGGGCTTCAGGGAGGGCTCAGAAAGCGCTGACTGAAAGGATCAAGTATGATCCTGTCAAGTATGACCGTGGAATGAGGTCTGAAAAAGCCTCGGTGCTACCACTGAAATCCAAGCACTTGACATCGGTGCGAGTGTGATGTAGCCCTCTCTGCCTGCCACTTGGGGCTCCTTCGGTAAATTGGCTGCTGTAATTTCTCAGCTGGATGAAAGCGTATGCCAGAGGCAGAGCCAAACTTCTCTGGTGCTTCCAGAGCTCAGAAATTGCCTCCCTCCACATTGAGCAACACAAGCTTGTTGCTCAGAAACTGTTTGGTCTCCTAGATATATGAACGGGTGTTGGTGGTAGGGTCTGTGCTCATCCATTTTGGTCTCTGAGTCCGGTGGTGATGTTCACATGATCATAGGGTGCCTATGGAAGAGCACCTGTAGCATATTCTCATGTGTTGAAACCTCATGCTACCATTGACAGTAAGCATGGCCAAAGGAAGAGACTCTCTGCAGTGCCCGCTCCCTGTCCTTTTTTATACCCTGACATGATGCGGTGAGTATTACAGTGTTGGGCTGTCTTTGGACTGTAAAACTCAGCTTACAGATTTACTGTAAAAGCAGCAACTATTTTCTGAGAGCATCTCACAAGAGAAAGAGACTTTGTAAAAACCAACTACTTCTCATTGCTCTGGGAGGTGATTTTTTTGATAGTGTGTGAAGGAGAGAGCCTCTTTCAGACACGTGAAGGGTCTCCAGTGGAGTGTGTGTTGGTTTATATACATGTGGTGCTATTTCAGATGGTTACTATAGCAACACTTGCATCCTGTGATAAACGTTCTGCCTTGTGAAGTACAAACACACAGAAGTGCTTGGAAGTGCTTTCTTCCCAAAGAAAAGCCTCTGGTGCACCCACATTCCTGCACGTACACCCCAGCCCAGCTCATCCTCCAGTACCTGCTCTCTGTGACTCATACTCCATAACTCAAAGTGGGGAAATAACACCGTGGTAGTGGTCAATGTGCATGGAAAGATGTTTCAGATGTCTTTTTTGCCTTCTTTTTAGCAGGATTTGGCCCCCACCCTCCATTCATAAAGCAAGGTAATGAATTTGAGACCATTATCTGTTTCTGCCCACAGCACAGACCTAGACACGAGCTGTGAAAGAGCAGAAGTGCTGGGGAGTTGTCTGTTACCCTTGGACAACAGCTCTTTCACAGCCTTCAAAATCTGGCTAAGGAAAAAAATGTAATAAATGTAAAAAAATGCTGTGTCCTGGGTAAATGTGTCTTCAAGGGGATTTATGGAATGAGGAGGATGTAAAAATTGGGAGTTCTTATTGTAAGCTTTTAGTTCTTAAAGGTATTATAAGAAAGATGGGGACAGATATTTTAGCAAGTCTATTAGGACACGACAAAAGGTGATGGTTTTAAATTAAAAGAGGGAAGATTTAGACTGGAGAGAAGGAAGAAATTTTTTATCCTCAGGGTACTGAGACCCTGGGCCAGGTGGCCCAGGCTGCCCAGAGAGGTGCTTGATGCCCCATCCCTGGAAACATTCCAAGTGAAGTTGACCGGGGCTCTGAGCAACCTGCTCTAGTTGCAGATGTCCCTGCTTCGTGCAGGGGGTTTGGACCAGATGAGCTTTAAAGGCCCCTTCCCACTCAAACCGTTCTATGATGGTACGAGAACTTGTGCAGTGTAAACTACAGTGTGGTTTAGGGAAGTAGTATTGGGAGTGCATGAAGCCCTGAGCCAAAGGAAGGTGGACAGGATGGATTATCCCCTTTTTCCTGAATAAGATCTAGAAGTAGCCCACAAAATTGATAGGAGACATATTTCAAAACAAGGAAGAGGAGATGGTTCTTTGAGCAACGTGTAGTTGAGCTGTGACTGGTGTTAATGCAGCATTGTCTGTGTTACGTCGTTATTGGTAACTGACATCATTCAATTATTAAGAACACACGTTGCCATTAGTCATATTCTGTCAAGTTGGATTATCTAAGAATTAATTCGTAATGTTTCCTTCAGACCTGTGAATGCCCTCTGCAGCATTTCTGTCTGGTTTTTTGTAGATATATTCATGTGATCAAGGCATGATCCCTCAATACCAACCCATGTTTTGTTGCATCTATTCCTCTTTTCCATCCCTCCTATCATAGAAGGACAGTACATAAATGTACTCCATTATCATTAGATTAGAAATATTCCCAAAATTGGCTGTTAGAAGGCAGCGATACTGACAAATAATAATCATTGGTGTCATGTCAACACAAGTGAAAGCCATTATTTTTCATCCATCTAACACCACGAAAGCAGATGTAGGTAGAAACGACCAATTAAAGATGAAAATACTGCAGGTCACGTATGTAGTCTATGATTAAGCTGATACTTAATGCACATTTTTTCTTTTGCTATTTTGTTGAGCTCTTTCTCTGTATTACTAAATCTCTGTGGCTGTCTGAAACACTTTGTTTACAGGTTTCCATCCACTCCTACTTTGTTATTGAACCTCCGTTTTTAGAGTGAGTTGGTTGCCCAGGCCCTGGGGATTACTTCTTCTCTCGAAATCCTAAACCACACTGTAGTGTACAATGTACCAGTTTTCATAGAATTATAGACAGGTTTGGGTGGGAAAGGACCTTCAAAGCTCATCTAGTCCAACCCCCCCTGCAGTGAGCAGGGACATCTGCAACTAGAGGAGGTTGCTCAGAGCCCTGTCAGACCAAAGCACTACCAGCCCAGTTTCCTGCACATACAGAATCTGAGGGAAAAGAGGTACAAACATGGCAAGTGTGTAGTGAGGTTTCTCTTTGGATCTAAGCTCAACTTCATTCTGATTCTTTCAACTTCCACAGAACCCTGAGACAATAAATTCACCATTTAGTTGTTTGTCGTGTGAAAATGTGCTTCCACTTAACTCTTTTTAAGCTTGCAGTCTGCTCCATTCAACCCTCCATTTTTCTTCTTCACTCACTTCCTTCCTCTTGATCTCCTCTCTCTCCAAATTGGTGAGTCCATGTCAATTTAGTGTCTCTTTGGGTGGAAGCTGGATTCTTTTGATAGATAGATAGATAGATAGATAGATAGATAGATAGATAGATAGATAGATAGATAGATAGATAGAGCGGTGAGAACTGGCTATTGCTTTCAAGATGAAGGCCCACCAAGGATTTATGGAGTGGCATAATAATGTTTGTGGCTTTATTCTCTGTTCCTTTGCTGACATTTGATTGCTTTCACATTGTTAAGCATTGAATTGTTGTTTGCAGGAAATAACTGTAAGACTCTGCGATCTCTTCCCTGAGTGGTAATAGCTAATTCTGAACCCATCATTGTTTATAGCTGGGATTGTTTTCCGTGTGCATCACTTTGCATCTATCAACACTGAATTTCTTCTGCCGTATCATTGCCGGTCATTTAGAATGATGACTGACTTCTTTACCACCAGGTTTTATTTTCAGTACTTGAAATTACTTTGTCTTATGACTAATTTTGTCACCTCACTAATCATTTGCTTTTTCAGGTGGTTTTTGAATACAATGAGCAACTCAAACTCCATCAGTAGCTTTCCACCCCCTGTTTCCTCTGTCTTAACTGGTTGGTAGCTTATGAGACTTTTCCTCTTATCTGCAATAATACTGTTAACTGAATTGTAAGTAGCTGATAATGGTGAAAATCCAAGCATGGAGATACACTGGCCCCATGGAGGCAGCTCCTTCACCACCCAGGGCGATTCCTGAAGCAGATGTGGTGAGCTACCTGCTGGAGCTCACCTGTCTAGAACTGCAAAAGGAGTTTATGGTGACAAGCTCAGATCCGGATATTCCCTGATTAGCTCTCTAAAATGAGGGTTAGATTTTTAGAAATTTTAGATTCCTGTTTTATTCTGACACATACTGTTTGTGTGTTAATTCATGGTTTGTTAGAGCCTCAGCGAGTTTGTCCAGTGCATACCTAGGAGTAACGCAGCACTTCCATATCTGAGGTTCTTTAGGGTGGATACCATCTGGTCCTAGTAAATTGTTCTTATTAGTTTATCAATTTTTCCGGAAAAAACCTCTTCATCTGCTGCTTCAGTTTAAGAGTCTTAGGGATTGGAATATCTGTCATATGAGGAGACACAGAGAGTTGGGGTTATTTAACCTCATACAGTGGTGGCTCCAAGGGGTTTATCAGTGTGTTTAAATACCCTGTGGCATGGGGAGTACAGAAGATGGAGCCAGACTCTTCAGTGAAAGAGCAAGAAGCAATGGGCACAAATTGAAATAGATTTGCCTTAAATATTTCCTTTCCTCT
This sequence comes from Baryphthengus martii, assembly GCA_013396935.1. NCBI lineage: Eukaryota > Metazoa > Chordata > Aves > Coraciiformes > Momotidae > Baryphthengus > Baryphthengus martii. The sequence goes on from VWZK01020253.1 coordinate 279,028, forward strand.
TTCCTCTTTCCTCTTTCCTCTTTCCTCTTTCCTCTTTCCTCTTTCCTCTTTCCTCTTTCCTCTTTCCTCTTTCCTCTTTCCTCTTTCCTCTTTCCTCTTTCCTCTTTCCTCTTTCCTCTTTCCTCTTTCCTC